>JAACJT020000090.1:1146140-1156409 GCA_009936485.2 Gymnarchus niloticus | reverse complement strand
GGTAGCACTGTTGACTAGCAAATAGAAAATAGTCTGGGACGTGACGTTATGCTGTTTTTTGTTATTTCCATTTTATTCCCCACAGGGGGTTAGAAAGGGGCCTGTGTTTGCTGGCTTGATCTGGATGCAAAAAGTAGAAATGAAACCAGATCTTGCCCTTTAATTACATGTTCATTATAGCAGTGAACAAATAGTTACTTTATTGCCATTGAAGGATTTTGGAACTATGGAAACTAATGCATACTGGGATATGACATAGAAAAAACACGTCTTACATTATTATAATTATTTACTGTTGCAAGTATTCACCACCAACTGTGCAAATAAATACAGGAGGATGAGCTGTTCAGTCTGATGGGAGTTTACTCATACAGTCAACAGTAAAATCATGGATAATCATTTATTTGGTTACCCAGAACAAGAACCAGTCACCAGAATCAGGGCTGAAAGTCACCGATTTAATTTGAAAATGCACTAAGATATCTTAGGTGGAGATAAAAAGGTGTGCGATATAACAGTCTTCAGAAAGAAAATATGAGAAATATGGGTCTGTGCAGCCGGTCTCATATTGTTCTCCTGTTCTTATTTTTATATCTGACAAAAAAATGAGCATACATCTTTTTTTTTTTTTACTCTGGCATTTCTGCAGCCCCTGAAATTTGGAGTTTGGAACCCCTGCATTAATACACTCTCTCAAACCCCACCCTCCATCAAAAATGACATACCCATGGGTGGAGCTGTGACCAGTTCTGTTTTTGTCCATAGAAACAAAGTCCATCTGGACTGGACCTCCACCCTTTTGGACTAACAGCTGTATCTCTCACTGGACATAAAATTTATGATAATGCAGAAGTTCTTTATGCCAATAAAAAAAACCTAAGTAGATTTTGAAGAATCTAGGAATGAGTGTTCCTGGGAAGGGGGGGGGGGGGGGTTCCTGCAAAGGCTGACTGACGGGAGGCTATGAGTGAGCAGACTCAGGTTTTTGGACTTGCTGTAACACACTCTGTTTGTCTTGGATGGCTCTTTAACATACTGGAATGAACCGCCCCTGGCCTTTGGGAAAGCCAGCAGGCTGATGTAATACAGCTTTCGTCACATCTTCTGTTGGGCTTTCTGGGGTATTTCTGCTGTAGCACGCTGGTAATTATGGGTTGCATCTGCTTGTGTACATGGCTCGTTGCTAGACACTAGTCGGTTCCATGAGTCTGTTCCACGAATTCCCGTTTTTCTCCACTTCCTTCACTCCATCTTTCAGATGTCTGTATTTGAGACTTTCTCCATTCAGTTTTCCTGTAAGATTCCCTATATACTACAGTGATGCAGAAATGGGGCAAACATGGTTATGGTCATTGCCTGTGTATGATTATCAGATTTTATGATTTTGGGAGGTTTTTTTTTTTAAGTTAATCCAAATTTTTGCTTTTTTGCAATTTAATCCATACTTTTTGTTTTGGAGCTTCAGTATTGTATTTAAATGTGTGAATCACATTGATTTCCACAAAATGACCTGGTTTTGCATCAAAGCAAAACCCAATGAAGCATATCACAAATTATGTTGAACACCTAATATGGCTGATGCACTGGAGTTACATGTTTTTTTTTCAGACCTGCGCTTGTGTTTGTTTTGTCCAGGAGATCGCAATTACCATGTCAATGACATAGATCTACAGGTAGAATTTAAGTCCCATCAATGGTTTGGTGCCACAGTGAGAGCCCATGGCAGTACTATATTGGTAAGATAATTTTATCGGTGTTTCAGATGTAACCCTAAACCCTGGATTTGTTTCATAACTTGAACTCTAGCCGTATTGGTCAGTTTGCACATTCATCACTAAAGTCATCTTAACCTGTAAAGTTGAAGCAGTATTTCTGTGTTTATGTGGGTGCATCAAACTTAAAGAGATTAAATTTTCTATATGTAGAAATTCTAGAATATTCTTCATGAAATTTTTGGTGTAGTGATACCTCCCGTGTAAAATGCATCTTAATTGTAATGCTTTCCTAAATGAGCTGTTAACCTCTATCTGTCCTTTGACTGTATCTCAAAGGCTTGTGCCCCACGCTACTACTGGAGAACAGAAGAGGACGCCCCCAAATCTGACGCAACAGGGACATGCTACCTCTCAGTAGATAACTTTTCCAAATTTGTGGAGTATGCCCCTTGCCGCACAGGTATGTTTTGCCTGGGTAATGTAGTGCTAACTTAGGGTACTTGAATCTATGCTGGATGTTGTTTCAGCCCAAGTATCGCAGGCTCATCTAGTTTCCCCCTTCTTCTGTCTCAGAAATACATGGTCCTGCTGGCCAGGGCTACTGTCAGGGGGGATTCAGCGCTGATTTTACTAAGGTATGATATGACTCTTTCATATTTGCAATTTACCAGCTGTTCAATGTCAAAGATGTGAAAAATACTCCATTCACTTCTCTAGTTTTACAATGTTGTGTCTTTCAGAGTGGAAAGGTTGTTCTTGGAGGTCCAGGCAGCTACTACTGGCAAGGTGAGCGTAATATATGGTTAATGTGTTTGCAGTGATGGCAACCAAGTATGAATGAAACTAGACCTTCAAGGCAGAAGAAAGACCTTCGTTTTACTCTATCCAGGTCAGCTTATTGCAGCCACAAAGGAAGAAATCGTCAAGGCTTACTATCCCTCATACTTTCTGCTGTCTGTTACTGGACAAACTCAGACTCGACAGGCACAAGGAAACTACGACGATAGCTATCTAGGTACGTTAATTAAATTCAGCTTCACCTGCAAATCATCAAATGGCCGCTCTTAGCATAGGAGTTTTCTGGTCTACCAATGCATTATTTCAATGCTTACAGGGTTGGTATTTAAAAAGGTCTTTGGGTCCCATGATTGGTTTTATTTTTTAGGTTATTCAGTTGCAGTGGGAGAATTCAGTGGTGATATGGAAGAAGGTAAGCCTCAGTTCTCATATCTATGTTTACAGCATGGATTTATTTACACCAGGCTGTGATGAGTCAGTCAGCCAGCCGTCTATGTAATATTTAACTGCTTTCTGTTGAAGCAGATTTTATCTTTGCACCAACCGAAACTGAACCCAAATGTTGGAAGGGTCAATGCTCTCCTATAACTGACGGGCATCCGCTTTACATCTCACCTTTATTTTTTGTTTTTTTTTTCTGTTTCCTGCAGATTTTGTGGCTGGTGTCCCAAAAGGATTCATGCTCTATGGCTTAGTAAGGATCCCTTAAACTTTTAAAGTTTATAAGTTATAAAGTTTTTTATAATTAGCAAGAATATAACTTATGACAAATCAATGTACCAAGTTACTCATATTGACATTTTCTTTTAGCTGACATGCTTTATATGTAAGTTTTTACATAACTACCCTGAATCAGTTCAGAATATCAAGGCTGTTGCCAGTGTCTGTTGTACGTGTGTATGCATGACTTTGCGAATGTTGGAATTATGGCCACTTGTGTTTCTACAAAGAGGAGAGTGGATCATAGCAAAAGATGGACAGGATAATGCTGGTGCAGCAGGTAGTGTCTGAAGATATTAGACAGGATTGGGATTGTTTTAAAAACGCTTACTAATTCCGCTACTGAATCACAATGATGGGATGATTCTTGTTGGCTGCCATTTCAATAAACTCTTAGATGTGTTTACTTGAACTTCCAGGTATCTATTTTGAATGGAACCGATATGAAGTCAATGATTAACATCACGGGTGAACAGGTGAGTTGGCAATTGTTTTTTTTTTTCGTTCTTTTGAAAGCATTGCTAATTGTGAAGGGTGGAATGTAGGTTCTGTGGTTAGCACTGAGGCCTTCTTCCCTCTGGGGATGTGAGTTCATTTCCCAGCCTGGCTCTGTGTGTAGGGTGTCTTTATGTTCTGCTTGTGTTTGTGTGGGTTTCCTATGATCCAGCTGAATTGGTGGTTTTAGATTGCCTATAGGGTGCTTGATTGTGTGCCCTCTGTCACCACTTTTAGTATAGTTCCTAAACCAAGGGGATCAAGTTTGTCATAAACAACAAAAAAACTGCATTTGCAATTCTCTGTGAACATAGAGTTAGGGGATTTGTTGGATAGCTCCTCCAGAGTTTAACTTGATGGTCCTTTGAAAGTGCTGATTTCTTCAGCTGGCTGAACAAATCAAAAGTTTGTTTGCTTGCCTAAAAAGTTAAGGAATTTAGAATTAGCATCTTGAAAGATCAACAGGCAAAAAAACTATATGCAGAATGCCAAACACTATTAGAAGAGTCTGAAAATGACAGCATTACATACTGCCATTGTTTCACTCTAGGCCATTGTTCAACTATTTCACTATTGGGAGATTATTGTCATTTATATTTACCACATTTATTTCTAGAAAACCTTTTCTCAGATCTGACAAATTGCTTCTCAGAGAAATACCCCTTAATAATTTGATCCCCACACCTGTAATATGTGTAAAATGTCTCTAGCAGAGACATGCAAATGTTCTCTGCTGGGATGACGTAAACATTTGTTTTTTGTTAGTTAGCTGGCCAGAGGGGTGGATATTAGAGTTGATTTGAGGGGGAGGCTTCTGGGGGTTGAGCTAAAAGAGGGCGGGATACTCTCATGCCCCTGGGGTGGGATTGACAGCGATGTCTGCTGTAATATTTTCCAGATGGGCTCCTACTTCGGCTTTGCTGTGGCAACCACTGATATTAACAACGATGGGTGAGTGAGTGAGCAAGCCAATTGTCAACACTTTAGATAAGGGACCACAGTACAGAGGAGTCTCATAGTCACAAGCCTTTCGTAAAAGGAAACAGACACTGCTTATTAAAGGACTTCAAAATTCAATCTAATACAGCTTTTTCTTCTTTTTAATGCACAATGTTGACAGTAGTAATGTAATAATAAGGAAAAGAATCCCAGGTGTAAGGTTTTCATGGTGTGTCAGTATCATATAAAGCTCTTATAAAAGCACTAATTTGGTTAGCAGGACTGGAACACTAAAATGTGAATGTGAAACTGAGTTAAGAAACAGACAACAACATACGGACAATACAATGAAGTATGAATGAGACAATGAGATAAAAGTTGCGATGGATACAAAAGAGACAGTTAGGTAGGAATGAGACAGGGCAATATGAGTGAGAAACTGAGGAATGAATGAAGCACCCAAGTGTGATGGTGTTATTCTTTCAGTCTGGACGATCTTTTGGTGGGTGCCCCAATGTTTATGGTCCGTGGATCAGATGGAAGGCTGGAGGAAGTGGGGCGTGTCTACCTTTACCTTCAGCACAGGCCCTTAGAATTTGAGCCGGGTTTCCACCATTTAACTGGGACACAGATATTTGGGAGGTTTGGAAGTTCCATCGCTCCCCTAGGAGACCTCAACCAGGATGGATTCAATGGTAAGGCTGGGGGGTATGGATGGTGAGGAGATATTAAGATCATTTCCAGACTTTGTTAGTCTTCATTACTTCCTCTCTCGACACCAGATGTAGCAATCAGCTGTCCGTTTGGAGGGGAAGAGCAGCAGGGTCTGGTCTTCATCTACAATGGCCATGCAGGAGGGGTCAAGGACATGCCATCTCAGGTTCTGGCTGGCCAGTGGGCTTCAAATACCTTTCCCACCAGCTTTGGCTATGCCATTCGTGGAAACAAGGATCTTGACATGAATGGATACCCAGGTGACCACTGTTGTACTATGCTGCTTTATACATTAGCTCTGGGTGGTTGTTTTCAAACTGGCTGACACATTTCATGTGGGAACACATTTCAGAATGCTTGCATAGGAATCCGTGGGTCAAATCATAGGAGACTACATAGACAGAACTGTGTTTTTTGAGTATAGTAGTAAATCTAAATTCCTCTCTAGGACAAATCTATTATAATATGTTTACAACTGTGCAGTGAAACAAGACAAGGTGGATGGATGGATGGATGGATGGATGGATGGATGGTACAATTATAATCATCATCATAATCAGTAAAAAGGAACCTGTTTGTGAAATATTGCAAATAAATAATATTGTTGTTTCTCCCCTTAGATCTCATAGTAGGTGCATTTGGAATTGATAAAGCAATTCTTTACAGGTGAAGTAACACTTTTATTACATTTCACAATCTGTTAGATTATGTTTGCTAAAATTAAACTATTATTTATACGAAGTAAATATATGAATAGATTTTACATAAATTTAAAATGTTTAAATGAAATACTTGTACTGGATAAGTAGATGTGGAAGGTGGATGGGGGATGGATGAATTTATGTAATGAGGAACACTGATTTTATTAGTAGGATATGGACAATTCCTGGGCATGTCATGATTGCATTATTGCGGCTGTTAGTAGAGAGAAGCTACTTGTCTTGTTATCGTTTTGATTGTACACAAGGTTTAGTCTCAAGGGGTTGTTGTCCTTGTCCTGTGTGTTGTCTTCAGAGCACGACCTGTTGTCAACACCACTGTCTCCCTTTTGGTGTTCCCCACCATGATCAATCCTGAAGAGAGGGGCTGTATTGGAACTCGCGGGAACGAGACTGTCCTTGTGTCCTGGTATGGTCAGAATGCCATTCTGTATTCAGACCTGCCTCTTGGCTCAGCTAACTACAGCGAATGATGCCACGGTTTTGTTTTCGATTATTCTAAAGCCAAAACACAGTATTACTCAAGGGAGCAATGAGGCTCCTTGTGACACTCTTCTGGGTAAGCAGTTGGAAGATGTATGGATGTAAATGAGGGTTTGGAAGCCAAAGTGTATGGATTCGTCACGCGTTGCCAGTCATGGACTTGTTAACACCACTTTCCATTCATTTCATTCATGTGGGTTTTAAAGAGCACAACCCTGCCATGCACAAGTACTTATGGAAGAAGAATGGGTTTCAGTAGCTCAATTTTCACATCATTATCCAGTACCTGTAGTGTTTTGGGTTGTCAGTGGTAATATAAGACTTTAGCTCCCATAGAGGTCTTAATGTTCCTTATCAATCCTACATGATGAAATGTTGATTTCTGATTATTTTATGAAGATTTAGAATCAGGAATATTTTGCTAATTATCTTCCTTGCAAGTGTGAAATCTGACTGACCGCTTGGTCAAATTGTTTGGTGCTCTTGAGAGGGGAATAAAGAAATCACAAGGTCAGTTTTTAAGGCCAGTTGCCACTCAGGGGTCAAGTCTCTAATATGGGGACATGCAAGGGGATGGTGGGTGACGGGGGTTTGCAGTTTGAAGTACACAAGAGGATGTGAAATTAAACAAAATTAACAATATCTGGCTTACTAGGCAGGAGGATCTGTTTAAAGAAAACTGAAATTATGGTAAAAAAAATTTATGACAATAATAATAGTATTTTGTGTATCTTCTAACATGCTTGTACCATTCACGGGGTACATTTTAGTGGTTTGTTAACTGGGTGGTAGACTGTAACTAGTTTAGTTTTTAGACCTGAGACTTGCCCAGTTTCAGCTGTGGTGTCGAATCCTGTGTCACTGTTACCTTAATGTGATTCCTAGATACACTTGGCTTGTTGTTTGTATTGCCATGCAACCTAAGGAGAAAAGTCGAGTGTAAGCAGGATAGGAGAAGCAGGCAGATTGGTCGTGGTTATGAGTCTTCATTTGAGTTGGACACAGCTGGGGATCACCAATTCCTCTCCTGTTAGAGACTGGTTGACTGCTGGCCTGCTAGTCTGTTAGGGCACTGGAAACAACCTTACAGTCCTGGTGATGTGGTGCATGAACTGGGCTGTTGGAAGTGGTCTATGGGCGTCAGTCGTCTGAACTGACCACCACTGATCTAACACCTAACTGGGCTAACTGGGCTGCAGAAACTGCTGCACTGGTGCCGCTGGTTTGGCCTGACCAGTGTTAACCTGAACCAATGCACCTCTACATATCAATCCTATCTAATTCAAACTGTGTCGTAAATCAGCCACTTATTGAAGTGTCATTTGCTTTACAAGTTTGATGAGCTAAACAGACCATTTAAGTTTATGACACATGTTGATTGTGTGACGTAGATTATGTCACTGATTAAATGTGTGTATGCATCTGTAAAGAGTGTAAACACCTTTTCTGTTTTTATCCCTTCATGTCTAGTGTCAACCTCAGTTTCTGCCTGTCTGCTAATGGGAAACACCTACCTAATGATTTAGGTAAGTCAGCACATAAATAGTTCCAATCCCCCCATTCTCCAGCTTCTTAAAAATGCCCTCATTTCCCTGGAATTAATTTGTCTATAGCGAGTCTAGTTACTGCATAACTTATAGCCTAGCTCAGTATCTACATGCATAGTGAAATGAAAATTGCTTTGGAATTGCTATGCTCTAGTCTAGGGTAGTGTGTAGCATTGGGACCCATAGTGTCATAGCCAGAAGGTGACTACTTCAACTCCTACTTTCCATTGTACAATGTGTTAATCTGAATAGTTCCATCTGTCCTGATCAGGATGAGTGGTTAGAGGATGGATGGATGGATGGATGGATGTTCCATCTCTTAAAATGGATAAAAGTATTAAATCGTTTTTTCTGAATATGTAATATAAGGTGAAACTTACCCATCTAATGGCTTTTTGTTTCTGTGTGTGCTAAAGACTTCGTGGTAGAAGTCCAGCTGGACAGTGTGAAACAGTGGCAGAAGGGGGCGGTGAGGAGAGCCCTCTTTATTGACACGCAGCAGCCCACCATGCGGAGAAATCTGCAGCTTGCCAACGGGGGACGCGTGTGCCATGACACCAAGATCTACCTGCGGGTCAGCATCAGAAATTCCCCAAAAACCCAGAGGAGCAGGTGGTGCATGGCCATAGCCTGCATCTGGCAAACACTTTCTGTGCTGTTTACAGGAGGAAAGGGAATTTCGGGACAAGCTTTCGCCCATCTATATCTCCCTCAACTACAGCCTGGACCCCCTGGCAACAGAGGATTCCCATGGCTTGCGGCCCATCCTTAACTACCAGACCCCTGAACTCATTGAGCAGAAGGTAGGTCAAAATTAGTCACGGCTTGTCACACTAACTACTCTGAACCATCAGCTTGCACTGCCAGGGCATGGGATGAGTTTCCAACCATCCATCCACTCGGCAATCTCTTGTCTTGCACAGAGTCACAGTAAGTTTGCAGCACATTGCAGGAAATGGAGGGCAAAGGGCAGCAGTGGATAGCAATCTGTCACAGGGCTCACGCACAATCACATCCCATGGGCAACTTGCTTAATGTCATGTTTGTAGACTGTGATAGAAAACCTGCACAGAATTTGCAAACTCTATACTCAAGTGGTCTGGGGAGTGGGATTTTTGATGCCACGCTGCAATCCAAGATTTATTCTATCTAATGTTTAAGTGAGGGCTAGAGTGCATGGTGAGCCAGCATCTACCATCCCAGGATCAGTTGCGGTTAAGGGTTTTGCTCAAGGGTCAGTCATGAGATTCAAACTGATGAACTTCTGGGCAGGACACAGAACTCTGACCCACCGGGCTATAAATTGCCGCAGATGAGGGCTCATCATGTTTAAGGCTCTAAAAATATCCTGGACCTGTAAAAAGCCTTGTTTGGGGAGTTTTACCTTGCCGTCAGAGTCACTTTCCTTGCAGAAGTGTAAAAGCACTTGAGTCATTGAGCACCTCTGTCAGTGATTCCGTTCCATTTGGACTCTTGAAAGGAATCACATACAATTTTTCCACTTTTAATACACAGAGCTGGGAATTGATTTAGAATGTCTGGAAAGGTTTTTTTTTTGAAGACGGAAACTTGATGCTTGTACAGTAGAGGGCTTTTGAATGTCCCACCTAGGCCAGCTCACAAGGCTTGCTCCATAGCCTGTGGGAGGCGTGTCATAGCAGCACTCGGGAACCAACTAGAAACCAGCAGATACTTTTGGGTGGGAACTTACTCATGGCATCTGGTCCTGATTTATTTGTATTTCTCTCATGTTCCTTTCTAGATGTAAGCTGGACTCTGCATGCAGGCTGCTCTGTGACGGTATCTGTCCACAAGTGTGGAGACAATGTGTGTGCTTGGAAAGTCAAGTCAAGTATTCTTATTGTCACGTGTTCGGGTGAACACAGTGAAATTCTTTTGCCACAGTTGCAAGGGAAGAGATGGGTACATGGGGGATAGGGCAACAACAGTGCAAATATACACAGGGCAACGACAGTGCAAATATACACAGGGCAACGACAGTGCAAATATACACAGGGCAACGACAGTGCAAATACACACAGGGCAACGACAGTGCAAATACACACAGGGCAACGACAGTGCAAATATACACAGGGCAACGACAGTGCAAATATACACAGGGCAACGACAGTGCAAATA
>JAACJT020000090.1:1120207-1146040 GCA_009936485.2 Gymnarchus niloticus | reverse complement strand
ACACAGGGCAACGACAGTGCAAATATACACAGGGCAACGACAGTGCAAATATACACAGGGCAACGACAGTGCAAATATAGACAAATGTAGAGCCGTAACAATATAGGGTGCAAGGCAGTGTAACATGGGAGGAATAGGACATCAATAGTGCAAAAATATTGAACAGTAGCATTTCATAAGTTTATTAATAAAAACCAAGGGGAGGAATGTGCAAATATTTATAGAGGTAGTAGGAACGAATAATGAGCAGCAAGGAAAGGTGATCTCGCAGTATCACATTGTCTGGTAAAAATGTCATGGCTGAGTTCCCATTGGCTTATAAACCTTCCTATCAGTGACTAGACCCTTCTGCTGCCTTTACTATGCTGCTGTTAGTGTGATGAGTTCTGTCCATGCGACATGCCTGTGTAATGCATGTTGCCAGTCCTCTACTTTGCTCCTGAAATAACTCTCTCTTTCTGTTAATGATTACACGTGGGCGGGACCTGATACATATATGGACTGCATTGGTGATAAAAGTTGCCGTGTCTCTAATTACAGCCCCCCCCAGTTCTGTAATTACAGGGGAGTCTGAAAACTTTGAAAGGGCTTCCCTTGGCCATGATTCCACACGCAAGCTCTTCTAATTTTCAGTTTTCCCTTTCTTTTTTCATATCTATCATTGGCTTGCTCATGATGTTCGGCCATATAGAGGGTGGCTTCTGTAGCAAAGTGGTTGAGGATGGTGGGGTTTAAACAGTAAATTTGTTTTGCCTGCTTTTTGAATCACTGCCAATTTGGTGTCATCCCCTCTAGCAAAATAAATTGAGAACCTGACTCTCTTTATCTCTGTCTATAGAACTGACTATTTCGCTGGCTCTGTTTTTGAGCCAATAAATGTGATTCTGACTGTATTTCATTGACTTTCGCAGTGTTTCTGTCAGTGATCTTGAGTGATTTTGTCAGTGAGATTCTGACAGTGTATCACGAGCTTTGCCTTTGTGTTTCCACCTATGACTCTGACTCTGAATATACTTCACTCGCTCTGACTTTTTGTTCCTACCTCTGACTGACTGTATTTCCCTGGCAGCATTTCTCTAGCTCTCTTTTAATAACTGATTCTGGCTGCTCTCTCCTTGTTCCTCCTGCTCAATTGGCTTTCTTTCTGAATTCTGACTCACTGTTTTTCTTGCCCTTCTTAACTGTTCTTGTCTCTGCTCTGTTTTCACCTGTCCCCCTTGGGGTCTTGCTCTTTATGGGCTAAGCAGCGTGCCAACCCAGTGTAGACAGGGTTCGGCAAAAGCATGCCAACGTTCAAGCAGAAGGACATCAGGGAATTGTCCCATGGCTACTGTGGCTGTAAATGCAGTCCGTACTGAGGTTGGGTGTCTTCCACAGGGAATGTTGCTCTGAGGATTATTTTGTATCATCCCCCCCTCCCCCCAAAGGTATACTTGGTGAATGGAGCCTGATATTTCATATGTGAAATTATAGCAATAAAATCAAAGGATTTATTAAGCTGAAAGCCTCAGCAGTTTTCCGATTTCCTGCTCACCGGAAAACTGGGGCTATTTGTCTTGGCTGTGTGGATCCAGTTGTGTTTCGTTGTTTGGAGAAGCACACTCATGGGTCTGTTCTGGGTCTTAACACTTTCTCTGGGACTAGTGCCCTAATGGCCTTCACCACATGTCCTTTTAATGCTGCACTTTCAGGCTCAAATCTTGCTGGACTGTGGAGAGGACAACATCTGTGTTCCTGATCTGAAGCTGGCTGTCTATGGGTGAGTCCTCTGCACATCTTACTCAGCTTTAATGACACAGCTGGGCTGAATCGATCTGTTGGGTTTATCATCTTTGGCACACTGACCGTGGTATGTGCCAACACCTCATATTTCGACTGTCGGGCTGTGACAGACCCACCCCCACAGCAATTTCGTCACCACCCCCTTTAACATGAGCACTGCCATCTGCTTCTGCCACTGTTCACAGCAACATAATGACTGTAAGGTGGTATATATCCATGCATGCTCTTTCCTGGAGCCACTTGAAGTGTTTAATGCAACTGCAGTACTTAAGGGGAGGAGCTCTAAAAGGCAGGGGTGTTCCAGAGTGTACCAGTCAGAAATTCAGGAATGATGGTACAGTCCACCGGTTTGAGAGCAGGAGAGTGCAGAATATGTGGGAGGTATGATGGTCCTGGAAAGGAAGAAGGAGGCAATTCTCTTCCAATTCTGTTTGAGGAAATGGGCTCACTTTCTTTAAAACAAACTCCAAAAGCATTTTCTTTTTTTTTTTTGTCCCCCGATCTCCATCTTGACCTTTCGGAAAAAAAACCCGGTCATTTGGGTTATCTTAACATGTTTCGTACAACAGGAAAAGTAACAAACATTACTCGTCACCAAACCCTTGATGAGTTTCAGAGAAGTGCGTCATTTGACTTGGCTTGAGTGCAAAGGTTCTCATGTGACGTGTGGCTTGGCGTGTACGAAAAATTTTCTCCTGTTCCCCACGTCGGTGTGTTGGCCGTGAAAATCCCAAACTGCTGCAAACTCACCTTGTTATGACGTCATTCCAAAGTACTTTTTGGTACCACATCAAAGATCAGGTCTGTGCTTGTCGGTCTTATTTGTTTCTGTCTTCCTTTTTTACCTGGTATATTGCGTCTGTGTGCCCCCCGGAGTCATCTCAGCTCTGCTGTTGCAGCACACACACACACACCTCCTCCACCCATCCCGCACAACTTTAAGAGGCCAGGGTGTAATTGGAATCATCTGTTTGCCCCTCATATGGAATTTCTTATTGTATCCAGATCCATGCAGTGAGGTGGGGTGGGGGCACAAAGGGGGCGAGGTCTGCAGCCCTTCTGTCGATTGCCTCGATGACTTTATTGGTGCAAGCGTTGGTTGTGGCGGGGGATGGGCGAGTAGTTGCTGAGAACGAGGGAGGGCTTAACAGGAGTAATCGAATATCTGTTTCTTGGGATACATCCAAACAGCAAACATGCCTATCATGTGTGCCCGAATTCTTTTAGGCTGAACGAGAATACGTTATAATGTTAAAGGCCCCAGTTCTGGCCCCGGTTCCATAGCTAGACACGTGACCAGCACCAGGATTCAGTGGAAGGTTTGTGGCCAGGATATGGAGCACTCTTTGTGTTTTGTTTGTGTTTGTGCTGATGAGAGAGCGGTATCAGGTTATTGTTTAAGAAACGTGTTCTGTTACAGTGACAGGGGTCACCTTTCTACTTTTTTTACGTTGTTTTTGTTTGACCACCATGATGGCAAGAACCGGGTTTTTTTAATGTAATCTTTTCTGTTTTTTTAAGCGTTTCTTTTTCATGGCCTATTGATTAACAAGCTTGTTTTAGGACCGGATGACTGCTGATCAGGTGTTGATAACGTACGTTTGATCACCTTTTGTCTCCATGGGCTTCAGAGATAGGAAGGAGGTATACCTGGGTGACGACAACTCACTGACCCTAACGTTCAACGCGAGAAATGAGGGTGAGGGAGGGGCTTATGAAGCAGAGCTGTATGTGGTGCTGCCCCCCGAGGCCGACTACAGCGGCATCTCGAGGAATAACGAGGTGAGAATTCCGCCGCTTCCACCCTGTGCTAAATATGAAAAACATGCCTCGACGTCTGGCTTGCTCTCATATGACCAGCGTGTCTCAAACTCACATGGGTGCCTTCCACAGAGCCTGTCCCAGTTGACGTGCAGCTACGAGACAGAGAACCAGACCCGCTATCTCAGCTGCGACCTGGGAAACCCCATGAAGTCTGGCACAAGCGTAAGTGTCCATGTCATTGAGCATCTTGTGTAGCAACTGTTGCCCCATCTTGTCAATCGACAGGCTGCCTTCTCTTCATGCACCGAGCTAGGCTAGGCTGAGATACGCAATGCATCACCCCACAGTGCTGCCTTTTCAGTTACACATCTCATACTCATGAAGATAGTGAGTGAGGTTGAGTAGAGTAGGTTTTTGTTTGGGGGAGATATCTGCAAAATACAGGAATATTGAAACTTATATGATTTTGCGATTTTTTACCAAATGCTCTGTCTGTTTGAACTAGCGAGAAGAATGAATTATTTGTGCACATCCAGCCTCTTAAAATATATTATATACGGACTGGAAATAAATGTGGTCTGAAATACGTTCCCTGAGATACAATATTGTGGCTGCAAAAAGAACGACAACAACAGATGATTAATTAACGCCACGTTAAAATCACCTTTGCTAATATGAAGTCTTTAATGGGATCCCGAGATCCTACATGATGTACTTTATCAAAATCTCTGTCTCCCTTTGATGATCGTCTGCATCTGTGGGGCTGAAAATAATGCTGTATGATTTTGAAGCGACATTGCTGTTGACATAGCAGTTGCCATGTGCACCTAACAGGCACTAAATGCAAACATACTGCAGAGCATCTGTTGACTGAGAAAATGGTTTATATACAGGGGATGATATTTGCACACTGAGTTACTGCATGAACAGACTGGGTACTCAGATTAAAAATGTTTTTAGCTTCTATAACGTAAATTAGGTATGCATTTATGCAGATTTGACAGAAACACCCTGTGCATAATTTTTTTTGCCCCACATGCTTACCTGCATGCATGCATGCAACTTCAACCAGTGATTATGTAGAAAATAATTGATACTATTTCTGCTATAACTTGCATTTTGTATGACATACTCAAATTACATAATTACACAAGATGAACACGTTACACATGAAACATAAAAATTATTGGAATTGTATATTATGATATTCAGTAAATGTTATAATAACTAAAGCAGCCAAAATTGCACTGAAGTCCACTGTCAAATGCATTGTTTGACATGAATCGAAACTTTTTAAACAAAGAGATAATACTTTGGTAAAGACTCATTTTCACTCAGAAGTTGCCGGGTGAGAAACTGTGACAGTCACACTGTGTAAAACTGACGTAAGCTGCTCTGAGGGTGACAATGGAGGTTACCATGCATGGCTTGACCAGCAATGCTGTAAATAATCCGTATCTGTCCTCCTCATCTTCAGGTTCTTTCTGTCCCTCCAGTTTTTCTGTTGACTTGTACTATACTGAGAAGGCGGTGCACTCTGGCTCAGTGTTTAGAAAGGCTAAGCAGAGAAAGAAGCTTGGTGCCCCCCCCCAGTGCAGAATCGAACATGCATGCACACACAGGCCCGATTCTCACAGTTCCAATTTTTTGCAAGTGGGTGGAAAATATAAGAACCCACAGATGCTAAAAAGCAGCCCAAAGCCAGCCTCACTTATCAGGTGCATGGCATCTGTTTTGCAGCTAAGCTGGGGAGTGGGAAAAAAATGAAGCAGTAAACAAATCTGCAGAGGTTTGGAAAGGTTGTTGAAAGCTGGAGTAGGCTAAGGCTGGAGCACCTGTAGCCTCGTGTCTCATCTGAACATTATTCCCTTACGTTCTCCGTCAGACTCTCCGGTGTTACGCCCTATTTACCAGGTTTCACTGTTTGTCCAGTCTCTGTGCCATGAGTGTGTATCTCTCCACATCCATGCTGGCTATGCCACCTGACCACCTGCTGGTGCTCTGTAGCTCTGGGCAGGCCTTCGCTTCACCGTGCCCCGCCTGAAGGACACTCACAGGACGGTGCAGTTTGAGTTCCAGATACGCAGGTGAGTCGGTTTCTGCCCTCTCCTCGCAAACCCAAGCTACAGATAATTGGCTTTTGAGAATGCTGGAGGAGTTCAATCAGTGGCCCAAGCATCAAGGAATAGGATTGAGGGTTAAATGATTATTAAGCTCCTCTCCTTCCAGCATGTGTGTAGCATGAGTACGAAACTCCTCAACTGGTGACGTCGATAAACGGTCTGAGAAAAGAGCCCACATCCTTGCCTTTCCCTTGCCAGTAAAAACGAGAACAACTCTCGGAGCAACGTGGTTCCGTTCAAGCTTGAGGTGGCTCTGCTGGCTGATGTCATCCTGCAGGGGTGAGTTTTGCTGTGTTGAAATGCCCTTTCGCCATGTCAGGAAAAGAGAGGAAACAGCTCCTTCGGAGCAGGGTCTGAATTCTGAACTCACAGTTGTATTTGCAGCCATGTGACTCCGTGGCTGGAAAATGACACATGTCAAAGGTCTTGACTGTACCACGAGACAGTTAAATGACTTCACCCATACTTAAGCTGTACCCAGAAAACAGACCAGTGCAGGCTGAAATCTTGTACTATGACTAAAGGCAAGGAACTGCAATTACAGATCACAGGTCGCATCCTATAAAGGTCAGCTGTTGTACCTTTGAGTGAAGCATTTGACCTAAATGGCTTCAATGAAATATCCACCTGTACAAACTCTTTTAATTGCTTAAGGTAAAAGCTACTGCCCTTAAGAGGGTACATAAATGACAAAATGTGTTGCAAGTCTTTCTTTATAGCTCTTGAACCAGGACACAGGATTTTAAGTCACGCCTGGATGCCATGTTGTGTGCATGTTCAGTGTGTCTCGGCCAGACAAGGTCATTTTCCCCCCGGCAAACTGGAGAGTCACATCGAAGTTGCTGGAGGAGCAAGATGTTGGACCGCCGGTGCAGCATGTGTATGAGGTGGGGAGGCGGAGCCTATGTGAACAGGCGGATTTCTTTCTGGGCTGTCAATGAAGCCAGCTACAGTCTGCATTGTTACATATTGCAGATGTGCAGATAGTAGGCATTCATGTGAAACTTCTATCCCCTGTCATCTTTGCCTGTCCCCTTCCCTCACAGCTCGTGAACAACGGGCCGAGCGCCATCGGGCGTACCCTGCTAGAACTGCAGTGTCCCATGGGAACCCGGGACCACAGGCTGATGTACCCCCTGGAGGTGACCACACAGGGACCGCTAAACTGTACCACCTATGGTGTCGTCAACCCCATGCGACTGAAGGTCAGGACTGCAAAGAGCTGCCCATTCTGCAGCATGGTCAAGTTTTAAACGGCAGCTAGAACCATTCAAATGACAGCCTTTACTCAGGGAGCCGCTGATGGATGTGTTGAACCTAACGACTTTCTGATGGCCTTTCTAAAAAAAACTTGTGACCTGAGCCTGTATGTTTGTGTGTGTATCCCTCTGCATGCGTGTGAGGTTGTGTGTGTGTGTTTTTCTTTTTTGGCAAATGGACTGCGTAGCATTTTATGCCTTGCCATCTGGATTGAACAAACCAATCCATTTTTCACCATTTATTTCAAAATGACACAGGGCTTGCCTAATGTCTCAGAAGGAAGGACAAAGGAGGCCATTGTAAGGACATTATAAATGTGTCTGTTCCCATAAGGCCATGCTTTCCTCTTACTTCTGTGGGAGATGCCTGCCAGAACCCTGCACAATCTTGCACAAATGTAAACATCCATATCCCTTGAGAGGGGACCATGAATCCATGCTGCCAAAAAACACACACTTATGTTCAGACACACACACACACACACGTACCCATATGCACAGACATACACACACATAGCTAGTCTGTAGGAGTTAGGACTGATTCTCAGGGTTTCCTGGTTGAGTTAAATGAGGACAGTGCTGAGAAGCACCCCGGGTCTCTCAGCTTGTCTGAAAGCCCACACTAGTTATGTCAAAGTTTGTGAACCCTTGGCGATTTTTTCCACATGGTGATTAATAACCCTCCCTTGCCCTACACGTGAGCTCTCACTAGAGGGTGATCAGCGCCTTTATTGTCAATGAATCTTTCTTGGGCTTTGGTGTAATAGTTTTTTAAACTGAAAAAAGCTCCATCCTTGTTCAGCCTTGCTTTTAGGCCCTGGCTGGTTAAATGCAGACTCTTTGTGTGTGTGTGTGTGTGTGTGTGTGTGTGTGTGTGTATCTGCATGTGTGTTTCCTGCATATGACAGAGTACTTTCAGATATAAACCATACCAGATGTGGTGGCCATATTTTATGTGGTTTGAGTTCCCCTATTTTCATGCTTGTGTGTGTATGTGTACACGCCCCACTCGCTCCTTTTGGAATCAGCAGCCATAGTCCATGTACCGTTAACCCCCTTTTTCCTGTTTAAAATCTCTAATTGCTGAAGAGAACCAGCCTACTCAGAATGGCCCTTAGTCTCCCATCAAGCTCAGCTAGCTGCTCTCACAGCTCAAACGCTGGCTTGTGATGCATCCAGCAGTGTGTATTTTGGTGTATGTGTTCAGGTGTGAGTTACCTTTGACAGGCTCATCCCTGCTCTTTCCTGCAGCTCCAGAAGACTGCTGCAGATCAGCCCCCCTCACCGACGGCCACCCCAAATCACCATGTGGAGAGGAGAGAGGTCCACCGGGACCAGCTGTCTGAGATGGGTAACCTGGTGAGCCTTGGAGCTTGGGGGGGAGGCTGAACAGCGCCTAGCCAAAACATACACTGGAGTCCCACCCTCGACTCCCATCCTCCTGAGGGCTGGGGAGGAGCCGAATATTTCGACAGCTGCTGAGGGGCTGAACAGCAGCACTCACTGAGCTTAATTTTCACTAAGATTTGGTGTAATTGGGTATATTTCAAAATTCTAGTAGCCAGCAAACATTGAAGACAAACCCCTTGAACTGAATAAAATGAGGCATGCAAAAGCCATACCTGTGTGTAAAAGCAATTGAAGGTGCTTTGTTTCACCGTGGTACTTTTGTTGAAACCGAAAGAGCCCAACTTAGTCAACTTTTCCACCCGTGCCAGACACATTTACTTATGCAGATGCTGAAGGATGACCTGGGCTTTGCTCTTATACTCCATGAGGTGACCCCCCCCATAAGTCAACTGTAAGCCCCGTGAGTAAGGCGTAGGGGTGGTGGGACAGCCCAAGTGCCCTTAGTCATATGAGAAGGGGATTTTTGGAACGGATCCCTGGTCCTTTGTCTTGGTTGTGTGTCAGAGCAGCCTTCTACGTGGTGGATGTTCATTATTTTGGCCTGGTACCCTGGGTCTCCTGGTTGTAGGCAATGCCCACATTGAGGGCACTTCACCACATGTTAAACCTCCCTTTGTCCTTAAACCCCTTCCCCCTTAACCTTCATCCCTGATTGATCCTGTTAGATTGTCATTTTTTAAAGTAGATGACATATAAAGGCTTTTGTTTCTGTAAGAAGAGAAGCTACTAGTCTTAACACAAGGCATCTCCACGGTCTAAACAGCTACACACAACCTGTTGAGTGCCTGTCTACACTAATTCCTACCCCTTTAAAGAAGTATATGTAGAATGTGAAGTAGAACACCATATAAAAATAACACCATGAAAGTTAATACAAAACTGATTGGTTCACTGGCTGTCTGGCAGTAGCACAAGCATTCTGTATAACTGGGGAGCGGTGAAAATGGTATTTTACCATCTTTTGGAGTAGCAGGGTGTTTTGTTCATACCCTGTATTTGGCCTTATGAGACCACGTTTTTCAGGAGCCCCTTCACAACCCCCCTCAGGGAGGGCAAATGTCACAAGGCTTTGAGCAGGAGCATGCTTGCCAGTGAACCATAACTAACCTCAGGACGTGCCGGCAGGCTTCCCCCCACTGTTCATCAGGCCATCGGGAGGCAGCAGGCCAGCGTGGTCCCCTGCCCCCGTCGGTCTGCCTGTATATCCTCATAACTCCCAGTCGCCCTCTGCACAGGACCAAGAAGGAGCCTTCCCATTCATTTACTGAGGGTGTGTCTGGTGGGGGGAATGTTTCCTAGGGTGTTTGTATGCCTGGTTCAGATGAGCCATGCACCTTAAAGCTGATACACCCAAATTCTGCGTTGAATGCCAGGAGTGTCATACCGGACCTTATGAGTCGCAGTGTTAACGTGACTGGAAGCGTGTCTCCAGTGTACACACAAAATGGCTTTCGTGTGTTTTTATGCCTTGCCAGTCAGCTTTCCCCAGCAATCCCCTCTTCTTCCTTTGCCCTGTAGTTCTCCTTTTTTATCCCCCAAGCTCCCTTCCTTCTTCATGTTGTTTTAAAGTTTGAATAAAGCCGTTTTGGTTCGACACATGATGGATGCCAGGTTCACTCCTGTCCTCCTCCTTTCTTCAGTCCTGCTTGAGCGTGGACTGCTGGACTCTGCAATGCCATGTGGGCCTGTTGGAGAAAGGGACATCTGTGTTACTCAAAGTTCGCTCTCGAATCTGGGCTGAAACCTTCATGGAGGTGAGGGCTTCTCTCCTCTCTCACGCAAATGCAGACAGACAATAAAGTATTCACCTGACATAACTCCACTTCAGCTTGCATAAATGTGTGGTTATTGCTCTGCAGCAGTTGTTAATAGGTGGTTTAGTTCTGCTTTTGATATCTTGCTGAATCAGTTCAACTTAAGCCTTTTGAGATAAGGTTCAACAGAAAAACCATTTTCTACCTCTTGGAACATGATTCTAGCTTGTTGACTAGCTCTGTCATCTGCTGCTTTGGCTCGTCCATCAGTTGTTGATGAGTGTCATCACTAGTTCATAAATAAGATAAAAATATGTAAATAATAGCTGTTAACCTCATTGTCAGCCTTCAGTCATGGTATAGAGAGCAGGTCCCCATGTTTGGTTGAGTTACTATGGTGGTGAGTGTTTTGTCTCTGAGGTACTCTGACAAACTATACGCGTGTGCACACATGCACTGAAAATCCATTACCTTGTGGTCAGTGGTTCTCATAAGATTGGAATGCCAATATGGTCGCACAAGCGACACATTGTGGCCGTTTGTTAATCCTCTGGCGCCCTCTAGTGTACGCGTGCTGACTTACTTTACACCCTTAATATGATCGTTTTGAGACGCAGCAGTCTCCAATGCGTGCTACCCTTGCTAATGCTTAAGGCTTTAGAATGAAGTTTGTGACTAATAGGTCAAAGCAATTATTATGGTAATAGCAGAAAACAGGCAAAAAAAAAAAAAAAACCTGGCACATGGTGATGGGACCAAAGCGAAGGAGGCATAGAGTTTGGGGATCCAGATCTGTGATCTAATTACTGCTTCAGATCTCAGGAGGAGTTTCTGTTGTACCCTTGAGCAGGGTGATTAACCTGAATCTCTCCAATAAAAGGAATGGAATGATATCTTGATCTTCATGTATTTTTCGCTTGGGTTTCTTCAGTTAAATGGCATTGCTGACTATGATCTTGTTCACAATCTGTTTTCTCTTCTCCTATTAGGAGCCATTGTCTGCCACCATTTGGTTGTTTTGTCATAGATCTGTTGCAGTCCAAATAGAATGAAGAAGTGCTGGGTTACATTCACCAATTGCACAAACAGGAATACAACTCCTAAGTGTGCACTTTCCTCGTAGTGCAGGTGAAAAAGGGAGCATATAACAGGAGAGTTCAACACTGCAATGTTATTTTACAGGCTTCAGAAGCAGTAACTTAATGGTGTTCGTCTCTGAAGTTCATGATAATAGATTTTTCTGGCCAGCTTCTCTCACTGAGATCTCACACTAGCCCATATTCCAACAAATGCAAATGTTCTTACTCTTCTTGCTCTTTCCCAACTAATATGCAACATATAAGACAGGTGAATCTTAGATACAAAAACGCATAGTTTGGAGAGGTGTGCCTTTCTTTTGAGGTGAAGGTTTGTGTTCAGTTCGTGATTCTTCTTCCTGCTGAGTCCCACTGCGAAATCAGTAATGGCGTGTGGCCACAAGGGGGCTCTGGTGTGTCAGGAACGATGGTGTGGCACCCCAGAATGGTTGAGGCTACGATGTGGCCTTACATGGTGCCCAACCAGAATGAAGACTTCTGTATGAAAAACACCTTCTTTCCCATGTGTCTTCTCGCAGAGGGCCTTCAAGCAATACGTGTTGGAATGCACTGCCCGGTACACCGTTCAGAAGATGCCCTATGCCATCCTGCCCAAGGAGCCCCCCCGAGGAGCCCGAATGGCACGTACCTCTGTGGGGCGTACTGGTGAGAGTGGCCATTCCCTGCTGGTGCCTTGGAAAACCCTGACATGCTCTCTCCTCTCCTGTAGGTGGCCACTCCAGTGGTGTGGAGCAAACCAGACAGCCAGTATGCTGTACCACTATGGATCATCATACTGGCCATTTTGGCCGGACTCCTGCTTCTGGCTCTGCTCATCTACGTCCTCTACAAAGTGAGTCCAGTGCGGTCGCAGACAGCACGAGAGTGGGAGGGGGGGAAATGGAAAAACGAGACTGATCACACCTAAGACAAGCCACAGAAAAGGGGTCCCTCGAACCTCTGTTACGTTTAACCTGTCTCTCCTATGACCTCCCCACAGCTGGGCTTCTTCAAACGCTCCCTCCCCTATGGCACTGCCATGGAGAAGGCACACCTTAAGCCACAGGCTGCCTCTGAGGCCTGAGGCACTGGGCTGTAACGCAGACGAACTGAGCTCAGTAAGACCATAAGAAGAAACATCAGACATCCAAAACGTGCATCGGTTCTAGGGGGGAATTCAGGCAGAGTGGATAACTGTCAGATGAAGATTTTGGAGGGAGGGTCACTGCAAGGCCCTGCAGTATGGTAAAAAGAAAAAAAAAACTAAAATACAGGTAAACCAAAAAACAAATGTGCTTTTCTGGGATGGAATGTAGGGGTCAATTTTCACCCAGTTTGTTCAAGAAAACCAGGGCGACAGGAAGAGAGCTCATAAAACCCTGCTAATAATACCCAGCGTTACCTGCAGTGTGCACTTCTATTATTAATTTTTATCTAAAGGATCCTCCTTATTGAAGGGAAAGGTTATTTGATATTTTTCCTTTTCAGAATACCTTGCTGGGTCCTCTACATTGGTTTTAAGCAGGAAATGGGTGCATGCTTCTAAATGTGTACTCTGATGGTGAAACTACTATAGCCTGCAGTAAAGTGACATCCTGAAAAGCTGATATCTTAGAAAAGTCATGACTATGCATTCTTAAAATGTGACAGTGGAGAGATGCTCGTTACCAAAGAGCGCCCCCGTGTGGCAAAGTCCAGTGCCCAGTACAAGCCTCTTCTGTGGTGGAACATCTAATTGAAGAGCCCATGTTGAAGCTCTTCAGAAGTGCCATTTTATTTTTGTTTTGATTTTGGCCAGTAGCTGTTCTGGATCTCCGGTACGTGCAACTTCATGCTTAAACAAGCAGGGCTTAAAATGAAGAGGACGAAAGATGAGAACATGTGTTTTTGAGGGGATGTAGAGCATGGATCAGAGGTGCACAAAGGCTGCCCCAGAACCCTATGTTTGCAGTACAGAGTGTATATGGCTTGGAGAGTCTGATGTTCTGATGAACAAACAGAAGTTCGGAGCAGAGTATCAGACATGCTGTCCCTCAGAGGGCGTGTTCCTCCTCATTTCTCCTCATTCAGCCCTCTGTGTCCTTCACACCAACATCCCAGAAAAGTGCATGACCAACTGAGGGCAAAGGCAATGTGATGAAATTTAAGCCACCTGGGAAATGACTGGAGTCTTAGCAGAAACATGAGATGTACTACATTCATCCTTGAGTTATTCCAGAGCTGTGTCTTCAGTTCAAAAGAAAAAGCTCAGCATTTACACAAACTGTTTTTTTATGCATTTGCGGTATGCATTGTAAAACGTACTTGTAAACATGGTCCATTAAGGAATCTACCTAATATCTAACCAGAATCCAATGCATATGCCCCAAACACCTGAAATTTGGCTAATACTGTCCCTTCTTGACTTCGCTAAGAGTTGGTAATCTAGGGAAGGTGATTTAAGCTAACACTGGTTTGATTTGAATTTCTAGGCATTTATTGGTCTATAAATCAAGGACAGAGTAAAAAGCCTTCAGATTGTCGGGCAATCAGAGGAAAAGTTTGAATAATGGGACAATGGACTCTCTTGTGGTATGGATATTTATTGACTGGGGTAAAGATGGGGCTCTGGACTATAGGGATACGTATGAAAAGTTTCTTTTAAGTGCAATATTGTTTCTGTTTCTTTACTTCCTTTTGTTTTTTTTATCGTGTGCACCTTTCAAAGGCTTGACCCCCGTGCAGCAAATTAGATTTTTTGTTCCATTTACATTACTGGTAACTTCTGATGTCAAAAATCACCTTCACAGCAAACACAAGAAAGCTGTCCAGGGTCCTTATTGTGCTATCGGTGACTCAGAGAAATTCAAAAAAATCACCGGACTTTATTTTTTCTTAATAGCATTACAGCAACAGCAAAGAGACCCATAACAGAATGTTTAATAAATATACACAATATCAATAAAAGGGCTGCTCAGTGGGTAGCACTATTGTGTCACACCTCCAGGGTTGGAGGTTTGAATCCCAACTCTGCTCTGTGAGTGTGGAATTTGCATGTTTTCCCCGTCTTGTGTGGATTGTCTCTGGATGCTCTGCTTTCCTCTTGTAGTCCAAAGATGTATCCCATGCTGCCTGGGATGGCCTCCAGTCCCCATGTGACACTGATCAGGATAAGTCATTGGAAGATGAGTGGAATGGTCATTTCATGTACTGCAGTTTTTTCATGAACGAGCATAAGAAATTATTGATTAAGCACTGGGCTATTCCTTTGGAAGTCTCCATTTATATCTAACAATCATATTAAGTTGTATATAGGTATCTGCTAACTAGAATATTTGAAAATTCAGTGAAAAGTTTGTTGTGAAATTTCCTCTCCCCATATTGTGGGAAACTTTTAAAAATTGATTTATTGTTGTATGTTACTGTTTACAACTCAAATAAAACTTTGAATTTGTATAATTTCTATCCTGTGGTATTATTCCCGTCGACTATTGGTGGGTACTCAACATGGCAGAATATTTGCACTGAAACCAGATTCAGCACATAGAGATGAGGAGAGTGTTGAAGATGGAAAAGAGAGACATTCTGAGTTTTCACCATACTGATTTTTATGGTCATGTAAAAGCAGATTCTCCCATCTAAAGTCTTACTTAGCGTTTGAAGAGTGGAATCAATTAAGCAAGCGCCCTCGTACAAAAGTATCTTTTTCAATATATTGGCCTTAATATTTTAATTATCAATAATTTGATAGGCATGGTGGAAGGGTGTCTATGCCTTAACAATCGACAGATCTACGTCATCCTGATAGTGGCTCCTTGGGGAACATGTCTGTGGAGAGAAGCCAGGTGATCTACAAGTATCAAACAAGGATCCCCATGAAAGATACCAGAAAGAGCAAAGCTAATGCATGGCAGGGGTTTGGAGAGTTTATGGCGTCATTGTTGACTAGTGGAAGGAACGTTCTGAGGAACTCATGTCCTCTCGGCAGTAGACAGTCCTGGAACCCTCTGAGGAATTGTAGTCTATCACTACAGCTGATGTTGCAAAGGCAGTCAGAGGTCTCTGTGGTGGAAAGGCAGGAGATGTTGAAAGCACTGAACATTCTTATGATGAAATGACTGATGAGACTCTTCAATATTACATAGAAGGTGGGTAAAATACCTCTGGTCCAGCAAATAGAAATGGTGGTCCATCTTTTTAAAAAGGGGACTTAGAGTATGTGGTCTGACTATATGGGAATCACAATTCTCAGATTTCCTGGGAACGTGTATGCCAGGGTACTGGGAAGGTGACGTAGCCTGTGGTTGGAACTCAGATTCGGGCTAGACAGTGTGGCAGTTCTTGCCTGTGGACCAGCTCTTCTCCATCGCATAGTTTGATACTGAGTGTGAAGCGGCAGGTATAAGGATCAGCATCAGCACCTCTGGATCCATTGTGCTCTCTTGGAAAAGAGTGGATTGCTACTTTCAGGTAAGGGTGGGGTGTCTGACTTTTGTCAAGTGAATTTAAGTCCCTTGGGATCTTGTTTACAAGTTATGGTAAGAGGGAAATGTTAGAATGACAGGCAGGTTGGTTCAGTGGCTACGCCTTTGAAGACATTGAATGGGGTCCATGTGATGAAGTCTGGGTGCCTGTTATCACCTATGGTCAGAAGCTGTGAATAATAATGGACAGAACAAGGTTGCGAGTACAAGCAGCATAAATTGGGTTTCTCCACATTCTCTCCAATGAGTTGAGGAGTTGACCTCCAACCGGAGGGCCGTCAAAATACAGCTGCTGTCCCCTCAGATGGAGAGGAGGCAGCTAAGGTAGTGGCGGCATCTCGCCAGCTGGTCAGCTCCCAAGGGAGCTGTTTCAGGCAGGTTCCACTAGGCAGAGCCCAGGGCCTCAATGAGGGAGGTCTGGTCTGACCTGCTTAGCATGGTGCCACCGCAACTCTCACCAGGTGCAGTGGTGTGAAGATGAAGAAAAATTTGCCAGGTGTCCAGAAAACCAGCAGAATTTAAACTTGATTTTAGCAGTGCCTGTAATCTTTGGCCAGGTAGTGGCCAGAAATGCTTATTGCTGCAGTATTTTAGCCTCCTTCCAGCTCTCAGTGATACAGCAAGCCATGACATCAATGCATGTTCACTATAACTGCTAAAACCAAAGACTTTTACACTAAAAACGTTAAGCCTAGTTTGATCACCTACGCACACGGCATCTTGGTGATGGTGCTAGGATCTCTGTGTTGCACTCTCACGCAAGAGCCCGTACACAGGTGCTCCGCTGGGCTTGCATTACAAAAGTGCATTACCTTCTCACATCTAAGGCCATTGTTTTGACAGACTTATGTAAAATGTAAAACCAAATGCCCCGCACCAAAGTCACAATGTTAATAGACTAAAACCTGGTCGAGTCATTCAGTTTTAGATTTCATAAAAAGTTATCTATTAAATTTCAAATGTTGTTCACCTGTCAAATATACGAGTACAAATTAAGATACGTATTAATTATAGACCCATGCATAAAAAATGTAAAAAAAAAAAAAAAAGTAAATTATGCTCTCAAAGGACACATTTTGCAGTTGATTTTAAATTACTAGAGAAAACTATTATTCTGTTATTTTTATAGCATGTAGAGTAGAAGAATAAGTGTGGCCAGGGATAATAAGCCTATGACTTATCCTCGAACACACGTCAATTTCATCATTACACATCTTAGACACTTGTGTTTCGAGAAAAAAAAAACAAAAAACTTTGCAACACGTCCTCCGCTCCGACAGGGGGAACTCTCGGCGTACAGCTAGGCTGTATCAGTATTAAGGCGGCCGAAGAAGTGAAGCTCCTAACCGTCAGTCACTAGCGGCAGCTTTGCCTTCGCCTCTTCGAGCGTCGACAGGCGCTATAATGTAGCTGACAGGAGGCACGGCAGGAGAGCTCCTATCGGCCGTGGCTGACAGCTGTCAGAGGGCTCATGCGGTATATTCGAGCGGCTGTCGCGGGCTGTATTTCGTAGCCGCTGTCCCCGGCATCGGCTATATAACGGTTTTATCATATTTTGGTCCGTAAGCGCCTGTTTTCCCGATGGGAATAAATAAAACGCACATCAGGGTAGCGTACGCCTCTTTTGGTGTCCTGATGGGATTGTCGGCTTTCCTGGTGTGGAACATCGCGTTTAAACAGCCATGGACAGCTGCGATGGGGGGCTTGTCAGGTACTGCTGCCCTCGTCCCCTGCCATTGTTTATACACCCTGTCTGCCTTTTATTACTCGCCTCGAATAAGAATAACAATAATAACAGGTGTATAATAAATTATTTAATTATAACACTTGCTATTATTATTATTATTAGTATCCATGAAGCGATTGCGAAGCCAGCTGGTACTGGAAGTCCTGTTTAAGTAAACACCATCAGTTGGTTATATGTAATATATCTTATGTTCTCACATGACATTCTTGATGACTGGTGATAAATAAAAATGCACATCCCTGTGCTAATTCCGTCTGTACACGCGTAACCAGTTATGAAAGTTAGGACAGCTGCTGTTTTTGTGTGTGTGAGGGGCTTGTTTGGTGCCCACAGGGAGTCCCCCCCCCCCTTCAGTAACAGACAGGAGAGGTGGTCTTTACCATGTCAGGAGCTCATCCTGCTTCCACCCCCCTCTGCGTCGCTGCACCACGGCTTCTCGCTTTAATTAAAAATGTCATGTTACAAAATAACAAATTAAAAATAACTAAGTGGTTATTTTCCACAAAATACCATTCTGTTGTTTTTGTCTCTCAAATTTTCTGTTTTGACACGTAAATCAGAATGCATGTCCAGTATTTTCCTGTTATGAAACAGCAATGTGTTGAACTGTACTCTCCTATGTCTGTTTTGGTCTGAAATTATTTATTTACTTTTTCTACTTTTAAATCCATTCTGTGACCTTTGGTTACTCAGTATTTGAGGTCCTTGAACTCATGTTAACATTCTTTTTGTGTTTCAGCAGTCTCTTTGCCATTAAATCATTGTAAAGAGGGATCACTTAAACTATAATCCAATTAGGCATTGACATATTTCTGTAGTTTTTGAGAAGAAAGGCTTTTTAGAATGATTTTGAATTGTAACAACCAAGAGGTTTATGCAGCAAGTTTACACATAGCCAGCCGGTTCCTTTCCTGAATTTTGTGGCTTCCATTTCAGATTTGCCTTGCTTGTTTTCAGCAGAACAGGGGCAAAGGGAGTTAATGTTAAAAAAAAAGATCCTAGACATCTCATTTGATAAGAAGCAGCAGTTTGCATGGAATCATAGTAGTTATGATTTTGTATTTAGTATGCTCCTGGCCATCACAGTCGACAGAATGGTGACTCAGGGCTTTCTGATGCCTTGCCTTACTGTGGGGTTTTCCCTGAAAAGCCCAGGGCCTGCTTCTTAAATTTAACTGCAGTGTTTTTATTGCAGAGGCTGGAAAAAAACTGATCAAATAAATAGAAAGGTCCTGTGAAATGGAGAAGTTATGAGGAACCTTGGAGGAACAGAAAAGAGGAAGGCATCAAAGTGTGACTACTGAAACCCTGACAGGGCATTAATATTCACTGTTTTATGCCTCTTCCCTTCCCAGCCTGCACTGGGAGTCTGGGTACTGGCGCATTGACCCCTTTGCTGAGTCACTGTTAGAGACTCATTCCAGCTGGGCAGCTAGCTAGCAGGGTATATGGTTTCAGTCACTTCAGTCCAAGCCACAATAAAAGTTTCATGTTCACCTTTGAAACTTATCTTGACCATCCAGCCTGAAGGACACTGTCCGTTCCGCTCTTTGCTTTTTTCGTATTTGCTCATTACTCTCAATCCTGAATGCTGTTTCCCATGTGTAGTCTTTCTAAGGAAGCACATCTCAGGAAAGAGAAATCACATGACCTCTGCCCAGCCCAGATTTCTCCTGTTTTCTGGTGTTTTACGTCATACTGTCTATCCAGCCTGAAGGACACTGCCCTTCCCACTTTTACAGTTATTTACTTATTACTCACAAATGGGATGTCTGCTTTCTGTGTGAAGTCCTTTGAAAGGATGAAATTCTTCAGAATTGTCCAAAATTCCCCTTCAGCATCATTACATTGGCCTAATCAGACAATATCCTGTTCGCTTTTGTCTGAAACAAATCTGAATGTAGTGATTTGTGAATCCAGAAAAAGATATACGTGAATGACTATAAATTAAAATGTGTCTAAAAGACCTTTGTGCAATTAGCATGCTTTAATATTTATCTTAAACTCAATTTGTGTGTCGTTGGCCTACCCATATACAGCTAATTTGTCAGGTTTTTGTCAGATTGTAAAGACTTAAATACAGAACAGCATATTCTGGTGAATTTGAAGATGTTGGGTTTGGGGAGGTTTTTGTCATCTTTTTTTGTCTTTGTTAAAATGCAAGGTGTTCATTTTAGGTTGACTCTGTGTCTTTCTGGTATGCTCCCACAGGCGTGCTCGCATTTTGGGCTCTCATCGCCCACGTCATGTACCTGCAGGACTATTGGCGTACATGGCTGAAGGGACTCAGGTTCTTTCTCTTCATCAGCGTCCTCTTCTCCGTCCTGGCTGTTGTGGCATTGATTACCTTCCTGTCCCTCGCCATTACCCAAAGGCAGTGTGAGTTTGCTCTGGCTAGCTGCTGCCTTGCCTCTCTCTGTTCTCTTCCTCCTCAGTCCCTTGCCCTTTTTGCCCTTGCTGGCAATCGCATCGCTTGTAGTGCTTTCTCTAAAGAAATACGCCTTCGTACCCGCTGAACAAGAAGGGCTGCTCTCTGCTGGTTTGGAGGATTTTGTCTGCAAAAAATCAAATGGAAATGCCAAAAAGATTGTTTAGGAGCACTGAGGCAATGTTGAGCATCAACATATCACCCTAGATTTAAATGACATTTTATTCTCTTAAGCAAAGGTTCCATCCAGTCAGCTGACATATAGCTAAAGTGTAAATAGCTGTATTTGCATAATAAGTATAGTGCATTAGCATTTAGCACTGTTGTGATACCAGCATTGCATAAAGATTTAAAACAGACGTAGACTTTATCTTCAGCTGTCACATCTTCCTTGTTCTTTTGGACTATATTGTATTTTTATTTATATGTTTTTTTTTATTTGTGTCTATTTGTGGGGAGGGAAATGTTAGGATTTTATTTGCCGTCTGTTCCACAGCTCTGGCTGACCCCAGGAGCTTCTATCTTTCTGGAGTTTGGAGCTTCATGAGTCTGAAGTGGTCCTTCCTGCTGGGCCTCTACTCTCACCGCTACCGCAAGGAGTTTGCCGACATCAGCATCCTCAGTGACTTCTGAGGACGAGGATAGGACGAAGATCGGCGGGCATGAAGTGGGAGGGATGGTGGCAGGGAGGGTGCAAAGTGGTATGTGACACACAAGAAGTCACATGAGCATCCCGATCTCTGCCGGCTGTTATTTGTTCTGGTTTCTGAAGTTTTACATTGTCCTATCTCTCTAGCCTTGAGAACACCATTTATGAATATATGCCAGTATTGGTATATCTTTTATTTTTTCCTATTTCCAAGCAATTCATGTTCATTTTCTGCTGCCTGCCATGGTCCTGGTAGCCCAAAAACCACTGCACATGAGCTGTTCATTAAGCAGTCTCAAATCCCCTGCCATGTACTCAGACTGGCTGTGGCAGACATCTTGGTGGAGATACATGGCAGAAGAAAGAAAACAGCAACTCACATTAATTCATTTCTTAAGAAAAGTTTTGTGTAGTCAGTTGAATTAATAATAGTGAGATGGTGGTGTGAGCTCACAGCACTCGTGTAATATTACTTTGCCCTTCTGCCTCTAAGGCTTCAGAGTTCTACTGTCACACACACAAAACATATTCTGGTGCAACATTTTCTACTCTTTTAATTTTTTTAATGAAGACATACTCTTTTTGACTTGTAGTTTTTTTTTTTTTCTTCCGAATACCAGAGAACCTCATTTTATCTTGTGTAGTGTGGTTGGTGTGCGTTGTCCCCAGTGCCGATGTAGGCTACGTCTCACCACTAGGAGGTGCAATGGGTTCTAGTTCACCTCTCCTCGAAATAACGTATGAAGTCTTCTTCTATAATGTTCACATATGCAGGATGGAGAATCAAACTTTAGTCGGTAACACAACTAACTCTTTCTGAAATGTCTTTGACCGCATTGTCTCTAAAAATACAAACGCACTTTATAAACTTTACAGGCAAGCGTAATTTTGCATCTTAGCCTGTGTGATGCGTTGATGTTGACGGTGAATTTAGTGCGGCCTCTGTAACAGTTTTTTTTTTAATTCTACCCTGTTAAGCAGGAGCGTCCATCTCCTCCCGATATTAGGTGTGCCTTCTAAGGCCATCAGACGCACAGCAGTGTTGGCTGTCTGCATGTTAGCTGGTGGCAGTGTGACGTGACCTCGGGGTCGAAGTACCTTCATGCCTAAGATTTAACAGGGTAGTGCTGGCGGGGTGGTTGAATTTAATGTGTGCAATGATTTTGAGGTTATTTGGGGCCACTGTGTTTGTACTGTGCAATCCTCTTTATTGACTATAAATATATTATTATATACTGAAAAACACAGTATCTTGCAGGTAATATTAATGAAATACCAGGGCCCATTTCACTGTGGCTCTTAAAGCATGCTGCCAATACTGAACATATAATTATTGTTAGTTTTAATCTTGTAATATATTCAGAGGTTTTTTAAAAATGAAATGTCTTCTGTTGGTCATTATCGTTTAAAAATTTTGCCTTATCATCTCGGAGTGAAGATGCACCTCTCATGCTGTAAAATCATGAACTGAAGCCAATTCTTGCTCTGTCTGTACTTGTGTGGATTTGTGAACATGGTTGTGTGAATGGACCATTAATAAAATATTCTTTTATAAAAAGTGTTTTAGAGTTTAACTCCGGTCTTGTTTTGCACTGTGGCGTGTCACTTGTTAGTAAGTTTCAGTTACAATGTTAAATAAAAAAAAAAAAACTCTGCTACTGCGACTATGAATAGATCTCTGAGCTTCCTGATTCCTCTCAGCTGCGTATGCAGTGCATCACCAATAACCACTTATACACACACACACACTCACAGATATTACTGGATAAGATTATGGGTGATGTACTGTATCTGTATGCAGGGCGTGGATCTAGTCATGGGGGAGATGGACAATCGCCCAGGGTGGTATGGTATGACCCTTCCGCTCTGTGTGCCTTGGTCTCACTAATGTGTTACCATTTAAGTATTTTTTTTTTTCTTGGGGGTGGAGGGCACTTTGGATTGGTTCCACCCAGGACACCAAGTAAGCCAGAGCCATCACTGTCTGTGTATGTATATATGTTAATTGTAATTAATGTTATTTCTTTGACAAATTCAAAGTGGGAGGTGCCCTGATGTGATATTTCCAGATTGGTGGCATGTTGTTTATACAAGTTCCTTGAATAAAGTTCGACTACTGATGTTTATGCTTTTGTTTAATGAATGGAAGGCTCAATCGAATCCTCAATGGAAGAATCAAGAAGAGATTTTGAGCTCGGTGCCGCTTCCAAGAGGTGGGACTGAAGAATGTATGAAGCTGCTAACCATCTTGCTAAGGTATGCTCTGCAAGCACTAACGTGAAATCCCATTGGGTGGACTACAAAGGACGACACATTTTAAAGGCCATGTTTGTGATGCAGGGCCCAGCGTGAATTAGGATTTAACCTCCCCCCACACACATACCCTAACCAACCGGCACTGCAGGCATCTCTATATGTGTATAATTTCACGTTAGCCAATTATTCAATCCACATACCCTGTTATTTTCTTCAGTATATGGCAGCTATGGGAAGAACGGTAGACAGGGTTAAAGGTCAAATCACCTGCTGTGCCAGGCTGCCAGGCCTGGCTGTGGTTACTGGGCTATACTTTTTCTTATCGGTATCATATCGAATTGCTATGCTTATTCTTATTAATCATCATTAAAAAGTTATCCCTCCATATCCAATACCGCGTCATCTAGTACAGCATTAAGCTGAGCCTGAAACTTACCCCAGACACCACAAGGTTCAATGCTGGGGTACACTTTGTATGAGCTGTCTGTCCATCACACAACACACAATTGTACACACTTTAGAGACTCCAGCTGGCCTAACTGCACCTCTTTAGATTGCAGGAGGCAATCAGAGTAGCCAGCAGGAACCTGCCCGACGCCGCAAGAATGAGTACTTACAGCGAAGGGGGAATTAGACCCCCCCAGGTCTCAGGCAGCATTCTTGATAATATTAATTTATGCTGCATTTTCTGATAAATACAGTTTATAGTGAGATTATATTCTATTTAATACTTGTACTAAAATAATTCATATACATTTCAAATACTAGTAATAATACTAATTACTTATCCAAACGCAAAATCTGTTATCCAGGCATTAGCTTCGATACAAACCGGCTCAGAAGGACTCAATAGCTTGTAACACAAATGGCCGACAGTGCAACCTGCAACATCCATTAAGAGAAGCCAGTCTGATTTTTCACCTGCGAACCCGAATTGCTATGCTGAAGGTAAATGACTGAAATGCATAGCATAGTGTGGAGTAGGCTCCCATTTGTTTTATGGTCTCCATGGTCAGTTTAATCGAGAGATGCTTTTTTTGGAGCAGTCTAGTTTGGTGGCAGCCGCTGTCTCCGTTCTGCCAACAACAGCAGCTACAGTGTCATTTTAACAAGATTTTATTTGGACTGAAGATAAGCGAGTGCGGTGATTTAAAACATCTGGAGGAACACAGTTCAGTCCTATTAATAGCTCAGCACAAGGTGAAGGATAACAGCATAGGCGGTAGGCCCCGGCTCTTCTGAAACACAAAGTATCTTGGGAGGGGGTTTGGGGCGTCCTGATTTAAATTAAAATTTCAAATTTCAGTTTCTGCCTGGAAGTCCAGTAAGGAAGCAATTACAGTATAAGATGGTAGATTCGATGAAGAAAAGAGGCTGCAATTACATATACATACACACATTCGGATCTTGTTATGAATGCAATGCATGTTTTCTTTAATTACACATATATATGAAAGGGTACTATCTATCTATCTATTGCTCTCTGCACAGTATGCAATATATCCTGAATATATACTGTTTTATTGATGCTCAGCAACAGGACATCCACCACATACAAGGCAAGTGGACATACAAGTGGGACATTTGTGTGTGGCACAATCCCAGGAGATGGTCGTTCTCCATGGGGAGGGGTGGTTCCCCTTTTTCAGCTCCAGATTAGCTGATCTTTGCTCAGCTCCAGGTGCATCAGGTTCCCCATTCCCCTCATGTTTTAAGGAATGTGGTCACTACAATATGCAGATATATATAGTTTTTTTTCATTTAAAGTACTTTACTTCCTTCTTGGACAGTGCTGTGTGTGAATAGGCAGGAAATGAGTCTTATTCTGGAGCTTTTTGCTTGGCTTCCTTCTTGGAATGAACCCTCCACACCTGCAGGACCTCCGGCCCTTTACTGCACATCCTTGTGCCCCCCCCCCCCCGCCCCCCCCCCCCCCCTCACCCCCCCCACCCCCCCCACACCCACCCCCCACCCCCCCCCCCCACTCCCCCCCACCCCCCCCCCCCCCCCCCCCAAGCTCCCAGGGATACTTTGAAATCTTTGAGAAATGAAGTCCAGGTCGAGGAAACGATGCTGCCAGCGATATCCTCTTATATTCCTGCTTCTTTTCTCTCTCCTTCTACAGTCGTGACAGACGCTGTGGCTGCGATCCAGTCGTAACCCGTCCCCCTGCCCCATCCCAAAGGTAGGGGCTTGTCGCACAGTGTTTTTGCCTCTCCGCCCACTCAGCAGTGACCCCACTCGAGGTGCTGACGGAGAGATAAGGCTCTGACGTCAGAGAACACGCAGGTTGGTGAGGGGATGTGATAGGCCTCACGGTGGTACGGGGGGGCTGTAACGGCCCTCTAAGCCTTCTTCGCTACTTCTGCGGGGAACTTAAGTCAAACCAGTTAAAAATCAGTGCAGGTCTCCCACGGACGCGGACACAGGCACACGTTTTCCCACACTCACATCCCCTCCGCCCCCCTCCCCCAGTACCCGGGCAACTTGCCAGCTGGACGCTTCCGATGCCAGGGGTCTATGCAGGTCGACCACCTCGATTGAGGGAATCGGGCCTGGGGAATTTCAGACTGGAAAAGAGTAACAGGTCAGGAGAATAACCGGCTTATTGAAATCAGATTGGCTCCCTGCAGTTTGCCGAGCGCGGGGACGAGGAATCAGAGCCACTCCCTCCATGTGCCGTCCTCTGCACCCCCGGCCCACCCCCTTCCTGACGGCATGGATGGTGTGACGGAAAGCAGAGCAGTAAGGCCTTTCATCGAGGAGGAGGAATTGCGCTGCAGGAGGAAGATCCCCGTCGGAGCAGGAAAATAAAGCCCGAGTGTAACATTACGCAACAGGTCATTATTGTCGTTTTCCTATTAAGATTATCACGCCGCTCTCCTCTCACCCGGAGCCGAGAGCGGGGGTCGTGTCGGGTATGCGGGCCGCTTTACCACTTCACCGGTGAGCCGTTAGGAAGGCACACACGCAAGCACTTATCGGGCGAGATAACGTAAAGAAGGGTAAATAATCTCACTGAGCCCCCCCCCCCCCCCCCCCCCCCCCGCCCCCCCCCCCCCCCCCCCGGCGGGGGGCTCGCAGCCGGGCGGAGGGAGGTGGGTTCCGGCCGGGCGCCGCGG
>JAACJT020000090.1:1108117-1119737 GCA_009936485.2 Gymnarchus niloticus | reverse complement strand
ATGCTTTTTTTTCTGGAGCTTTTTTTTGTGCCCCCTTCTTGGAATACCCCCCCCCCCCCCCCCGGCCCCCCCCCCCCTTTCTGCCCCACCCTTTCCCCCCCCCCCCCCCCCCCAAACCCATCACTATACCACACTTTCCACTCCAGCAGCTGTACCGTTACGTTGAAATGATGTTGCCTTTAGGCCAGACCAATCCACTCTTGGAGATACAGAATACTGAACCGCTGTGCAACGGGGTTCTGCACAATGCAGAACCCTTCTATATAATATTTATAAATCTAACATTTGTGGTAACATTACATACATACATACATAATACATTCAAATAATCACGTGTGCCTTTAAGCGTAATTCTTGTGTCTATTTTACATTAAACAGCTTGGAAAAAAAAGACTAACATTTATTTCACAGAACTCTTTAAAAACGATGTTTGTCAGATGAAGCCAGCATTCCGGTTCATTCTGAAAATCAATAAGTCAATTCACAGTCAGAAATGTTTTTATAAACCAACATTCCCTTCAATTCAGAGCAGTTCTTTTCTAAAAAAAAATCTACCAAATTCTCTTAAATAAAGTTCCCAAAGAATCTACCTATCAGCCTAATATTAACAGCCTCTGTCTGGCCACTCACCAGGCTGGACAGTCCAAGTCCTAAAGCCAGAGAACCCAATTGGTGTTTGGTCACCTGACTATACAGTTGCTGTCTAAACTGCCGCACAATGAGCTTTGCAAAAACAAATGTCATTCCAAGCATACTTTGTGTTAAGGGAAATGCAAAAATGTATGTAGATATGCACGTGCTGGTGAATTCTCTATAGCTATTATGCAAATGTGTAAATGTACCTAAGTAGCTACTAGCTACCCAGAATATATATTATGTATATAATATGTATGTATCTGAGAGATTTACACATAGAATAATGATCAATGTTACATATACCAAGTATGTAATGCTGCACTGCTGTGCATTATCGGCCTAGACAGCTTCGATCAGTTTGCATATACATTTATTACCTTGCATGTAGATTTTATTTTTTTTTTACCAGTGAAAATTACAAGCACATAATATAAACAGCTAGCAGCAAGATTCTGTGCACGCAATCAGCAGAACTACACAGGCTCCCAATGATTTAGATACGAAAGAATGACTCTGTAATATGATGGCAGAAAACACTATAAGACAGCGAGCTTACCGGTTTATGAGGTGTGGATATTAACTTCATTACATAGTCAGCTGTTCTTATGGGTCTTGTGCCCATCGGTGAGATGATACAGTCAATAACACTGAGACCCAGTACCCATCGGCACCTCCTCTACACTTTCGCTCATTTACTTCTCACGCTGGCTCACCAGACACGTGGCATCAGTTAAAACAGCCTCGACAACGTGATCGTTTTGTTTTCTTTGTAACACACGTGAAGTGTCATTGGAATGTGTTCAGTTTGCGTGGTTGCTTCAGCGTTGTTTTTGTTGCAGCGTATCTATACTATATTTCATAATGCTGTTTGACATTTGTTCCTTCTTGTATGTGTTTAGACGTGTATTACTTTTAGCCTGTTTTGAATGACTCAGTTCCTCGAGATACTACTTTAGGCATCTGCTAACCTGGACATCCTGAGCTCTTTGGCTAATGGTGGTTAACAAACTTATTTTTTTGCTTTAAGATACACATGGCAATGATTGTCCTGTGTCATTACCTGTATTGTTTTACTGGGCGTGCTAAGGAGCATTCAACTTAAAATAAGGGTCTTGCAATGCAACGTACAAGCAGTCTGGGCAGGTTTCTGATAAGAGCTGTTTATCTTGTAGCTGCAGTAGACGTGAACTGAAACGAAATGGCCAGAGTTATTGTATCCAAAAGAGCTTGGTACGACTCTCGTAACGATGCCTAGGTTCGCATTCCTGGATGTTTTACATCACACACTTTTAAACTGCAGACTCCCATTCCATATTTTAATGTTCCAGTTTTTATGTCTAGTATTATGTACTTTTGGCCATCCTCTAAGTGGCCCTCGCTGCTTTATTTGTCAGTTTTAGCCGCACATGTGCAGGTATGACCGTGCACTTGAGCTAAAATGATGGGGAGAGGGTGCCCTCTTTCAGATTTGAAATGTCTTGGAAAAAGCCTCGCTCGGCTTCACAGATATTTTGGTTTATAAGAACTGATCAAAACAAGTGAATGAAAAAAAAAACATCTTGAATCAGTAGAGAAACAGATGGCTGCTCGGACTTTAAAAGGGTTTTTTGAAAAGGCTGCTTCAGAATGATTTCCGAGGAACTTCCGCAAATGGAGAACAAAGCCCACAGATATTTAAGCAATATCCATAGCAATTTACTGTTTTATTTACAAACTGAAACACATGTCTCTAGACTTCTCCATTCTTTTTTCCCCTTCAGCCCCACATTTTCATTCCTTTCCTTTCTTTCATAACATCAGTATGGAGAGAACCAATTAACTATTAAGTTGCCATTCATGCAAAAAACTTTTTTTTGCGTTGTCTACTACCAGACATACATTGCTGTTTCAGGCACTGAAGTCTGTATGATGCAGGGGTCTTCATGACATGTCCAAAGTGCTCTTTGTTAAATCATGAAGTAGATCAGTACTGAAGCACTCATTTTTGCTTTTGGATTTAACATCTGGGATGAGAGGGCACCTTCGCATAGGCTGCAACTTTTCCATGATTCCTGAACTTCAACCCATGATCGCTGTCTATCAGTGAGGCTGGCAGCTTGGTGTTTTTTCACTTGGCTACTGCTAGTACAAGGTCTTCAACTAATGTGGCTGTTTTGATATTCAGTGCATGGAGTCTTTTCTTGAGGATCACATTTCTGGCTGATGGGATTATCTGGGCCCCTATCCCACACTGAGCCTATGTCTGTGAACTTGCTTTTAAATAATTGTTCAAAATACATTACCCATGGATTAACGAAAGTCCATTGCAGGTATTGAAATTATTTGCATGGGTAATGAAAGTCACAGTAGAATACCGGGGTTATCCTAACTCAATGCCATAGTATCTTATAGTCTGGTTATGGGTTGGTTATTTGTTGTTGAGAATGGTCAATGTGGTTAGTCCAACAGAGGTTTCTGTGTACTTGTTCATTATTAGAGTATGACATTATATCTCTACCAGTTTTTTTATAGGAGCAACCAAATCCAGAGCTGGATTATGGACCATAGTGGATTGTAGTGGACCTTAGTGGACCCTGTTGCCAAGCAGGACAACAACCAGTGTTTGTGCGTGTGCGTCTGGTGAGAGAGGAGCTGCTCAGGGTAAGGCCCTGTCCTCCAGATTGCCTGATTCTCAGCTCAGTGGTACTCCAAGCTGGGACCGCCATGCGAGCCTGCGGCTTACACACTGAAACTGGAGCCAATCCGGGATATCAACTAAATTGCACATGAAAGCAGAGGAATTTAAGGGGAGCCCAGGCACCAAATATTAGGATAAATTATGTCGTAATGCAGGGAGATAAGTCCTGGTGAAGGAAAGAGTGAATGTTAGCATGTATCATAAAAAAGGATTTAAATTTGTTTTTTTGTTCCCCTTTTGGTTTTTCCTTCAATACCTCTTTTCGTCCTGTGATATTTTGACATAATTTCATATAAAAAAAACATACAGCAAAACCAACAGGAGGGTCTCACAAAAGACCCATCTAAGGCATCGTTAATTGGTACATCTATTGATGCGTCTGTTTCTGTGGGTTAAGTGAAACTCCTCAGGTGAAATAAAAAATGTTTGAGAACCAGAAGGAGGGACTTTGGAATTCATGAACTGCGTGTAGAGGATCATTTGGAAGGGTTAGATTCATTTAAACTATTTACTGATTTGAAAAACAATGATATTTAAAATCCCTTCAATCCAGGACATCTTGTAAAAAGTAAAATCTAACAATGTGCTGTTCGGTTACAAACCTTGTGATTGGAGTAGTTTTACACGTATGGGTTAACAGCATATCAATTCCAAGTACCACTATAATGGAAAACTCCTTGTGTTTGCAGGAATAATGACAGGCATGCACGGGAACAGTAATTCCTTAAAAAATTGTTTTCGCTGTGCTGCTGTTTTTGAATTTGTTGCCCTTCACAGCAACTTGCTGATTACATGGGGGCGCTGAGCTTCATAATGTGACCTTCATCCCACCTGGCATGACCCTCACCTATGATCCCTAATACCATGTTCTTACCCAATTTCTGTCCTCCTCAAAAAACCCCAAGCACTGTCACTAACACCTCCTTCAAACATGCCCCCTTCCCCCATCTCATCCTACACCCCCCCAGCCACCTCAGATGAATTATCCCGAAGGAAGTGTTCTTTCACTTGGGGAAATGGATGCCAGATGGACAAGCGTGCCCCAGCACCTTGGGGAAATGGGGTATAAAGGGAAGAGGGGGCATTTCAAAATCACCTCGAACCCTGAGCTGCATTGGTGCTCATGGACATGTTAGCAGGGTATTTGTGTTTTACCAAAGAACTCACATTAGCACCTACTCTTTGGCTGGAGGCTTTGGCCTTCCATTGGTTTTCCATGAGGGCCCTGGAAGCAGAAGGACAAACTGAAGCCTTAGAAATATGGTGGGGATCTTATTTCCCTTCGGCTTGACCAAAAAAAAAAATGTACCTGCTTCATGGCACACATTTTACCTCTGATTCATGCTGATTCTTCTAAGGCTACTTATGACATTAATTTATTTTCCTTTAAGTTCATGGTTCAAGTTCTTCTTTGTGCCTAAACATATTCTAATATTTAGACCCTGTGGCTGGCCTTTGGAAGCTAATTTTGGAACCGTATGCGAATGTGTTCCATTTGTGGGAAAAAAAGCAGTTTTCAAGGCCTCTTTTGAAATATTGGATGGGTTTAAATAGTGTAAGAAGACACGGAAAGCTCTGAGTGGTGCAAGAATCCATCCTTCGAGCCAATGAGTCAGCGAATGAGTCAAAGCTGTGCTTTGTACTGGTACTCAGCTCTCCAAGAACGAGATCAATTTGCCTCCTTTTCAGAAATGGTGATCTCCTTTTTAAACAAAATGCCGGAGATCAAAAGTGCCTGAGGTAGTTATGAGAACAATACCTCATAGCTCATCTAATCTCTGCAGGCCATTGTCATGCCACAAGGCTGGCTTCCTAGAAGAAAATTTGAACATGAAATACTGCATGATTCATGTAAGGCCTGACTACCGTGAAACAAGACAAAAAGAGGCCAAAACCATTGAGGGCTGAAGGACAGACCGTATTTCACATACATGTGATTTCTGTACATTTTTTCTCTGCTCTGTAATGTCTGTATTTTTATATTAGTAATTCGGTGCACTCTGCTTTTGTAAACTTGCGCTTTGCATTTTAAAAGAAAATGCACATGGTTTAGTTATGCCTCATCCCATCATGGTTTTGCATGCAGCTACGGCCCAAACCTCCACTTTAAAGTTTTTAAAATGCCCTACATCCTTTCACTGCCTCATCCTGCTCAGGGATGTTTACAGTTTATATAATCAAGTTTTGCTCTCACTGTCCTACCTTCTGCTTGTCGGCGAGCTGCCTTTAGCCTGAAATTGGGAGGTTAATTGGAGGAGGAAAAAAAGAAGAAAGAGGAAAACGGCAGAGTGTTACTGAAACATTATGTCACGTCTCTGACAAGGAAATGAAATGTGCAACATCAATCAGGCCTTAGCAGGGGAGATCAAACGTTCCTCTACACTGCCCCATCTGGTTCTGTTTGGGGAGTTTTTTCTCTTCCTCTCGTCCCTTTCTTCTGCCCCCCTTTTGTCTTGCTCTCGTCCCCCCCCCACCCCCGGCATGAAGGCACATCCATGTTTTTCCTGTTAGGCACTCCATCACGTTTTCCTGTGATAGTGGCCCAATGGCACGCAGGGGTACGCGGGCTGCCTGGTGCTGGAATCACAGGGGGACCTTGATCGCCGAATCCATGTGGCCCTTAGGAGTTGGCACAAGTCAAGAAATATGGGGCAGCAAAACTCAAGAGGCCAATGCAATTTTCTTTGGGCTCAATGGTGTCCCTTTGCATTTATTTGATGGTAATTCATATTCCTCTGTGTGGCTGTGCGAATGTCCAGTCATCCCAACTTGTTTGCGATGTTCTTTTGGAACAGATTTATTACGGTCCTCCATTTTGAGCACTGAACTGGCAAAACAAACCTTGTCTTCTTGTTTTCAGCCCTCCAATAAAGAACTGTGCATCTGAGGGTTGCCCCACTTGAAAGCCGTACTGTGTACCTATAATCGATTCCATCACCATCTATATCAGGCTCTCATTTCCTCATCTTTGATTCCTCTTAGCCCGCCAATGGTAAGGCTCATCCACTTTCACCCGTGGACCTTCTAATAAACAGCAGGCGTCCACGTGGAGCCCCTGAGAAGACCACGGGGGCTGCATCAGCCAAAGAGAAAATGCAAAAAGAGCCACGAAAATTGGGTGCGAATAACCCTGATGTTCGTGTGGAAAAGAGGGCTGTTTTGAAGGAGTGTGTTCAAGCCGCACATCAGGATTGAGGAGCTCGGCTCCCTTAGAGAAACAGATGTTGGGGGTCACTCTGGTAACCACAGCCAATCTGATAATGGTATAACACTTCTGTCTTGATGATATAATCTAAGCTTTAATTGTGACTTCGAAGACCAGTTGACTTAACTGGGCCTCTGATAAGCCTGGCACTGCTTAAAATTACATACACATCAAGATCAACAAGGCGACCCAACCCTGTTTCAAAAAGTGTTTGATGGGTGTAAGGTTGGTTGATCACCTGAGAATTTGACCTGCACGCCCTTCCCAAGTCTGAGACAAGCACTAGTAAAATTGTGCCTGAAACGGAGCTCCTGAAAATGAACATTACTTGATCTATGCAGGCCAGTAGAATTTAGCACCAATTGCCCCTGCAACAAACACTTTCTCATCTTGAGAAATCATGTCCTGATGCTAAATTCATCTTTCGGTGAGCGATTCTCAACTCCGGACCGTAATTGCATGCTTCTCGAAAGGTCCATTTTTTTTGATCAAAAAAAGTCCGACCACCTTCACTTACAGCAAATCAAGATTTAACATCTCCTCCCTTTCTGGTTGTGCTAGCGAGTATCACGCTTGAGCCGTCTAGCTGCATGGCGTGAGAAGCTTCTGACGGTGAATTAAAATGCTCAGCTGCGGGGTTGAAGCATTTTCAAGAGAGCGTTTCCTTTCTTTGCCAGCAGTTTTCCTCTCATTCGTAAAGGCTTCTCCTTCCACTCGTTCCATTGTATTAAAAAAAAAAGTGTTATTACGTTGATCATACACAAAAGCAGCAACATTTACATGCCCGTAAGAAAGAAGACCTGAAACTCAGCTCTCACATCCAACGGAACGTTGCTACATTATGTTTAGCAGCTTTTTTCAAATACTAGTATATGCTTTTTATAGTAATGTGTTCCAGCATTCGCTGAAAAGCTAGCGGTTTACCATGTGTGAAACAATAACGATTAAGGGGGTAGTATTATTTCTGGATGTCCAACACAACATTCCTTGCAATTATAAAAATTGTAGAGTAAACACAAGATAATACAGCACATCATAAATTTTTACAATTGTTGTAAATTGTTATAATGACTTTTGTTAGCAGTAGTAGGAGTAGTAACAATAATAATAATGACAATAATTATTAGTATAATTATAATTATTCATATTGATAAGAATAAGAGCAATTTTCAAATATACGTTTAAATTATATCATAATTGTGATTTACCCAAGTAATTAATAATGAACTCTTTTCAATCATGCTGTCCTTTTTAGGGCACAGATTAACAGTATTAGGAATATTCTGATTTGCCATAATTAGAATAGATTGGAAGAATTAATCAAAACAGTTCAGTTTGAACAAATGAAATCTATCCTAATAATACAAATGAAGATAAACCACCATAAATTATGTTGCAGCATTTTTGTAAATAAACAGGCGTTGAATATACAACATGCAGTGGAGATGTAAATGTTTGTAAATCCATGTACCGGTGTAGTCAGTCGAAGATCAAATGGGTGAAAGCAGCTAAAAGATCACTTCCACAAGCGTGAATGTTTATGCCATTATGTGTGTAATTCGTAATCACTTTTTGAGAATGCATGAGCTCATGAAATTAAACGTGCCAAACGCAGGTTACAGTAACGTTAGAAGACAAAGCCGTTTGGAATCTTAAGAATGATTTACGATGTTTGCCTGCCTGGCTGGGGATGACTCCAGACCATGTAGAAAACAGTGCTTTTTGTGCAAAAAAATTTTAACTGAATTCTTGCCCTAATATTTATTAAGAGAAGGAAGACTTTTAGTAGTGTCTAAATGTTAGTAGATAGGTCATTTTTTTTCAGTTATTTTGAGAGCATTTCTCATTTTATAGATCCGCATGGTAGAAGTTTCAATGCAAAAGTAGGATTTATTTTTCAATAAATGAACTGAAAAACAAATTAGCAAGCAAAATGTTTTTTTCATGAAATCTGTCTGTTCTTCAGATATTTTTGTATGAATGGTATCAAACATACCCATTTTTATTCTATTAAAATATAAAATGAAAGTACAATTCCATTTTGTAGTTATTAGTACGTGTTCCAGTCTACAATCATCAAAAATGGCAAAGGGATCTGTTACTGCTGCAAAATAATATACAAGTATAATAAAATTTATATAACAGCATTAAAAAAAGTGTAATATAATGATCATTACATAATGATAAGATCATAAGAATAATTAAATATAACATTAGAATTCATATAATTGTATAAGTAGTAAATACGATAAGAAAATTTCCTATCAAAATGGATGGATTTCGTTGAAGGGCCATGGTTGTATAATAATTATAAAATAATAATAATAATAATAATAATAATAATAACTAACCAGCATCACATGACAGGTATTACAAGCGCAGAACGGCCAGACTGTTTATCCCTCTTTTCCTTTTGGAAACACTGATTGTTTTTGTTTGGTCCTGGTTTACTTTGCAGTTGCTCGCTCAGACGACAAACAGTCGTAGTCAGATGACAAACAGTTCCAGTCAGAGCGTGAGAGATGCCAGTGACCTCACTTTCTGGTAAAATGATTCAGTCACCTTCGCGCCCAAATGCTGACTCTTTCCTTCGCCTGAGTGACACTGCGGGCACTGCAGCATAGGACAATGCATTGTGTACACTACTTTTCATCTGTGTCTGCCCTCACTGAGACAGAGACACAAAAACACAATCCTTTATGTTACAATTGTGTTTCTTTTGGGTGTGCTTTTAGGTCTACGCAATCATTTCCATCTGGCCGTATTCTTCAGCACCAAACCTGTGTTTCTTCGGATTTTTGCTAATTAATTTGTTAGGCATATTAAAATGAGTTGTAGGTCTCACTCCATTCAGGAGCTTGAAGCTTTTCAGGATACAGATGTGTGTTGCCTGTGGAGGACAGGGCCCACTTGTGCAAGGCTGGGAAGCATGTAAACCACCCCTCGGGGCATGGCTGCCATTACTAGCAGCCCTCTCACCTCTTAACATGAAGATTAGAGGTCAAGGGAGGTTCAGGTTCTCCACATGTCATCAAAGATTCAAAAGCCTGAGGTCCCTCAGGGCGGACCTGAAAGATTATATAGGTATGCTCAGGTCGTCTGCCTATGTGGGGAAACCAAGAGGTGAACCAAAATGCAAACACACGCAATCGAATGAAAGAAAAAAAATGCTGAAAAATAAGCTGGGCTTTTTAGCATCTCTGGGCAGGGGAAGAATGTCCACATGCTACATATTTAGACACTTAATTAAAGATAAACTAATTGAACGTACTTAATTAAACATACACTTGAGTCCTGTTTTGGAGCTCATATGAAGCCTCAAATTGCTGTACAAATTTGCTTTCAATGTTAAAGCAGAAATCACATAGAAAATGGCTTCTGAGAAAACTCTCCGATCGATGGCATTGTGAAAGTGTTGGACAAGATAATGAAGGCCAACATTTGGCACACGGCAGCTCAAATGCGTCAGCCAAAATGGTCTCACCTCTTCTTCGTATCACAGTAATGGCTGGTGTGCACACCTCCAGCATCAGATTTGCTAAAATAAAAATTTCCCCAGACTCCCTTTCCCTCACGGGCTCTTTGAAGACTTGCAGACCTTCAGTGCCATGAAATTCACATAGGAACGTAAAAGAGATTCCATAAAGCAGTAATAAACCAAGGACTCAAACTTGAATATCTGAGGAATGCTGAATCCGTACACAATATGTGTTACATAAATTAGTTTTTGGGCTGACATGGGTCTGGGTCACTCATACATAACCCAGACAGTCTTTCCATTTAGATTTGCCTCACTGCTCATGGTTTCCACTTAGAATAGCTGCAGCAAACCCTGAGTCACAAAGGTGACAGTACATATACTTATGTTAATAATTAAATGCATCGAATTCATCTAATTTTAAGTTAGAGTTATTGAGTTAAAAAGCTCTGAAGTACATTGCTATTATATCAAGAATAAAAAATCAGTGGGGGTTCTGGGGGCGGGGCTGGGTGCACATTGGATTGTTTTGGAGAAATCTGGAACCTATAAACTTCAGACAACTTCTGTAAAAGAGTTAGCCGCACTTCTGCTGATTGGCTGATCTTACTACTTGCCCTCTTCCCATCATCCACCAACCCCATTCACTTCCTGCTTTCCCAGGCTTAAACCACACCTCAGGAGCAAGTTTAGCCAATCGATGACTCCGACCTTCTATATCTCTGACAACTTATAAGAGCAGCTGATTTGAGGACAGGAGAAACAGATTCTCGTCATTCGCTTGGGTTGAGATGGGGAACTGGGGGAAGGAAATTTGTGCTCAAGGCAAAGAAACAGAGAGCAAACCACCCTTGGTGTAGTCAGTGGATGGATTTTCAAAAGTTTTTAGAGTGAGGCTTCGGTTTTAATGCACTGCGACTCCAATCAAATTTTTTGAAGCATTCCTGACACCCCGTCTACATTTGTGGTGTACGAAGCATCTCTGTGGGCGTGGTGATCGCGAGGGGAGACCAAAGGGAAGGGTAGCATCTCAAAGACGGGTCACCATGAGAGAGGAGCTGTCCTGTGCTGATTCTCCTGAGGGAGGGCTGGTGGCCAGCGAAGAGGACCTGGAGCCTGGAACGAAAAAGTGTGCTACCCCTGGGGGGGCCTGCAGCCGTAAGCGACTACCTTACCCCAAGAAGGGTGGCAGGGTAGAGGAGGTGGGGGCAGACAGTCCTGGATGCCTGGTGCCCCCAGGGCCAAAGCGGCCCAAGAAAAGCCCTCCGGTAGTGGCCACTGGGCCTGAGACGCCACTAGAGGATCTGCACACACAGCGTGTGATCGCCAACGTACGGGAGCGGCAACGCACACAGTCGCTGAACGATGCCTTCGCCTCTCTTCGCAAGATCATCCCCACGCTGCCCTCAGACAAGCTGAGCAAGATTCAGATCCTGAAGCTGGCCTCACGCTACATCGACTTCCTCTACCAGGTGCTGCAGAGTGACGAGATGGACAGCAAGCTAGCCAGCTGCAACTACCTGGCCCACGAGCGACTCAGCTACGCATTCTCCGTCTGGAGGATGGAGGGGGCTTGGTCAATGTCTGCTTCCCACTAGCCTCCACACCCCCCCCGACCCCCCCC
>JAACJT020000090.1:1090083-1108017 GCA_009936485.2 Gymnarchus niloticus | reverse complement strand
TCACTCTCCTATGATCTCCACCTTCATCCCCCTTCTCCTCCTCTCCCTTGTCCACTCTTGACTCCATCTCCACTGCTTGGCTGCAAACCATCAGGTAATTATACCTCATCAGCTGCATTCATACCGAACACTTATAAGGTATGGTGTATGTGCATCAACAATCATACACAGTAACTTCATGTTTACCTTCATTCATCAGGTCTCCTCTTCCAAAATACCCTTTCAGTTAGTTATATAAAATTAAAATAAGTAATAGCAGCGAAAAAAGAAAACCCATTGCTAATGAAGGGATCTTGTGTTGCTGTAAATGTGGTTTGCCTTCAGCCTCAGGGCAACCACTGAAATGCAGAATGTGGAGATAAAACATAATGTAAATAGCGGCGAATATTTTGTGTTTGATTAGATGGATGATCAGGAGCCAAGGGAGAATGATGCCCTTAAACTGAGGTGTTTATATTTAACATAGCCCGTTCCAGTTTTACTATTAAACCTTCATGAATGTGTTTTTGCTAGTGGAATACTTCATATTATTCATACAATTCATGGACATTAATGGTTTAGCGCATCTATTTATAAATTAAGAAACTGCTGGTTAATCTTTAAATATCCCAATGTCTAAATCAGCATTTAATTTAGTGGTAATTCTGCAGATTTAAAACATTAATGCCAGACATTTTCGTGGAGGTCATGGTAAACCATCAATGTCTGAATTATCTACTTTTAATTTTTGTGGCAATGTACAGTAATTTGATGCAGTTGCTACGTGATTAATGTGATGGCAAAGGTATGTTCCCTTTATTTAACATAAAAATGTATTTCGGCTTTTGGAATGGCCAGTCATTAATTTGCAAAGTTAAAAAAAGAAATAAAAAATTGTAAACCTTACATACAATTTGAATATAGCTATATTAATTTGGCCATAATAACTATTCATCGACCTGAATGCAAGAAGTTACTGACACAGTTATTAATTCACATACAATGCATTTATCTGGTTTGTCTTTTCATAATAAAACATTTTCAGTTTTCTCCAGGAACTATTCGAATTTACAAATAAATTAATTCCACAAACACAAATATGTAACGTAACAATGAAATTTTATCCATGCTTCAATTTTTTAGTATTCTCATTGCTTTTGGTATAATGCAGCACAAATCATGCATTGCTTGAAAAGCTTTTTAAACCATTAAATATATATTGTTGATTTATTTTGTTATGTCGTTTTTAACAGAGTTAATGGGTTTTTATCATGACTTTGTCTTTTTAAAGTTATAATTTTATTCACACTATGCAATTCCCTCCATTTCTTTAAATATTTATGGCACATTTTAATATTTTAATTATAGATAATTTTATTGATAGAATTATTATGACAATACTAATACTTGTATGTAAAATGTATTTATTATTTGTTTATAATTAGATAATCAAATTGATGATTAAAAATAGTCTTGAAAAGGCTACACAGATGCATTTCATATTGTGAAATTAGTTGTTAAAATTGTTATATATGCTGCTGGTTAGAAATTTTAGAAATTTAGATTTGGTTTAAAATCATATGGCATAAGCCAGCAGCATTTAAAATTTCCCTGTGAGTTTAGTTTTGCGACCTTCACAGTTGTTTTCTCCAGCCACACTTTCAGATTGTGATCTTAGCGAAAGCTTTCTTGAAGCCCGATGGCCTGTTTTTAAATTAAGTCTGTGTATTTGTATTTCAACCTATCACAGGTTTTTTTCCTGTTTCCCTGTGAGGCTCACTCTGGTTCTCTGATTTTACACCCGCATATTTTTTTAAAATCTCTGACAGCCTCTGTCTTTGTTAAAACACTCTGAAATGAGAAATACTACCATTTAACAACAGAAGTGAAAGCCAACAGGTGGGGAGGGTTAATAGGTAAACGTGTGGCTATCACCACAGTATACTGCTGTTTTTATTCAATTGAGCGTTGTATTAAATGGTTAAAAATGAGGGCCAGGTAAGGTATACATGACCAAAGGGAAAGGGTGGAGGGGGTGTCAGGGAAAAAAAAGGTAAAAAAAAAAAAAAAAAGACTTTCTTCCCTCCAGCTGTGCCCGTCTGCAGGATCTCATATTCAGTATCATGCAATCAGGCTCTGCTGAGGCCAGACATCCAGGAACCTTTAGATTGGAAACAGTCGTGGAGCATAAGGTAGCTAGGTGTGCATGTGAGTGTGGATGTGTGTGTCTGTGTGTGTACCATATTTACATTACATTGTGGGGACAAAATGTCCCCAGGAAGTCATAAAAACCTGACTTTTTTACATTGTGTGGACATTTATCATGTCCCCACAATGGAAAACTCAATTTTTTAAAAATCTTTTAACGCAATCAAAAAACCAAAAGAGTCAAAAGTCTTGTGTTTTGTTGGGTTACTTAAGGTTAAGGTTAGGGCTGGGTAAGGTTTAGGGTTGTCATAGTTAGGATTAGGGTTAGGCCCATGGAAATGAATGGAAGGTCCCCACAAGGTTAGAAATACAAGTGTGTGTGTGTGTGTGTGTGTGTGTGTGTGTGTGTGTGTGTGTGTGTGTGTGTGTGTGTGTGTGTGTGTGTGTGCACAATCACTATATCAGTTCAGACTCTAATCTTACAATTGCCACAATTCTGGCAGTGTTTAGTAAATGTGTCATCTGTTTCTTCTTCATCCAAAAAAAAAAATTTCCTTCCTTTTTAATTTTTTAACTTATTTCATTTTCTCCTGTTTTCCTGCATTTGTAAAGAAATTTCCCCCATTAGCGATGTAATAAGCAAATAAGCAATCGTTAAATGAGTTTTCTTTTATTTAACTCACAGGTCCAAAACAGCATTTCTGTAGCTAACTTTCAGATTTCCACCCTCTCATCAAATACAGTTGTGATTCTTCCCAATGCTCTCTGCACGTCTTGCCATCCTGAAATACCCCGCTCATCAGCATCTCTTGTCCCCCCCACCCCAGGGACCTTTGTGTGAGCTGCGTTCCACTTGGCTAGAGCCTTAGCAACTGGCGTGGCTGTTGTACAGTAGGCACATCAGCCATCAACCGTGGCACACAGCGTTTACCGGTCAATTCAGGGAGAGAAAGTAGCAGCAAATCTGGATGCCGTTAAGGCACTGGAATGTCTTCATGCTACGGTGCCATCCTGTGCTGTGTGGAAATGAATTCTTGATGTTAAACTGAACCCAAAGGAAAATTAAGAATTAAGAATCAAGACGTAAGGGACATGATAAACATGACCGCATTCAAACATGGAGAAGCTTGTTATTATTTATGTTGATTTTCTCAAAGCTAATTTCGGATATTGGTGTAAGGTTAGATGGGAAAAGAGAACGTCTCAGGGGAAAAAGAGTGTTTTGGTCAGAACGGAATGTGCATCTTTTTCCAAAGTCCAGCACTGTTGCTTTTTGAACCTGCTTTCGAATGAATGAGCCTTTTTGAGAGCTCAAAGAGAGCATGTAAAGGAATGTGTTCACACTCGTGTTGGCTTAAAGATATGCTATGGCCTCCGTCAGATGCTGGTGCTTCTGTGATGGGGCGGTCCATGGTTACAGACCACTATGTGCCTGCAAAAAAATTCGAGTTGAACCTTCAAAGGGGGCTTTATCTGCTTTTTAGTTTTCTGTTCTGATGTAGTGTCAGGTAAATCATTTTCTGAAGCAGTCCTGACAGCGCTCAGGCTCATGACTCTCGGCTCAGCCTTTCCCCGAATTTTTCTTCTGAATGCTTCTTGTCACTCCAGCCTGCACAGGACATTATTACACAGATACACATGTGGCCAGTTGAAGGTTAATGGTGAAGGTCTAATTCTGAGAATGTGAGAAATTTGCTTAACGATACACAGTGCGTTTAAACAAAAATACACAATCTTCAGCAATAGGTAACTATGTTTAATGTTAAAGCGGCTTACCATTATAAAATGCTTTTGTCTTTTTATTTTGAGTAGAATAAAACAATGAAAGTAAAAAACTTATTTGAACTTATATTTCACATTGTTTGTGTTGTGAACTCGTACACATTATATTTGGAGGTAAACTTCTCCGTCAGGTTTTGGGAGCCGATGTGTGAAGGACTCGGTGTGATTTATTGGGTCTTGGCTGTCTTGTTTGCTCTGATAGGAATGCAGCAGAGTGCTGTGTCCTGATCAGCCTCTTGTCCCACACATTTGTTCCTCCCCGCCATCCGTGGTGCACCTTGCTGCCGGGCCTGGGCATCGGTGTCACCTTGAGCCCTAGAAGAACGATGCTAGTTGACATCTGCTCTCCATGCCATCAAAGATGGGTGGGAATTGGGGAGCAGGGGGCTCTTCAGTGACTCTGAAATTAGTCATACAAGTGGCTCTGATATTACCCAGAGCAATGGACTAAAATATATAACTTAACGCCATGCAAAAACAACAACAATAATAATAACAATAAAAAGAAATTATAGGAAGAATGAATGATAATAAACTTGAATAGACTGACTTGAAACTATTAGCAAATATTTAAAAGGCAGTACAGTACTGATACATAAAAATAGTTATTTTACATCACCACTTGATTTTGCTCAATAATTCAACAAAAGGAATAATAACATATATGACATATTATAATTCTTATTTGTATAAAATATAACTAAGCATAATATATTTTCTGGTTATTTAAAAAGAAGCTTTAAACAGTAGTCTGTCAACTTTGTCGATTTTAATTGTGACGGTTTAACATCGTGATTAAATCATTGTCATGCTGAATATTCAGCCCTGTTGCTGTCCGTGATTTCTTTATGTGTCTAATGGTGCTGATATAGTACTGAGTCTTTATCCTATGTGCATATATACCGATCAGTCTGTTTTTGTTTTTGTGATGGTTCATTTGAGCCCAGCTACCATTGCTGTTAATTAACATTTCAGTAGAAGTTAAGGTTCCCCTTCTCAAAAATCTCATACTGAAAATCCAGAACCTGGCTACAGGGGCCCAGTTTCACCAACACTAGCTGATTGTGACCTGTATTTGTATTTGTCTCAACATCTATTACGTAAACTCCCCTGCTCCAAATACACTGTGCATTAAATGTATGCCTTGTGAAGATAAATGGTTTTAACATGTTAAATCGTTCAACATCTGGCATGAAAAATAAGTCTTTTTCCAGGTAGGATAAAGCTTTGCCAAGAGCAGCAACATCGGATAACCTTTCTGTTACAGATAACTGAAAGCTAAAAGGACTTAAGCGATGGTGTTAGAGGAGACATGAAAAATGGAAATTAAAATCCCTGCAAGAATTGTTGACTATGGAATCATTTGGAATGACAACCATTTGCTAGACCTCAAATATTTGCTGAACGTCTGCTGCTGCAGTGGGGATGCATTTTTCCTGCAGACGTAATACGTATGACAATTGATTTTTAAGAGTAGCGGTGAGAGCAAAAAAAAAAAAAAAAAAGCATCGAAAGCAGAAAATAAATTAGACAGTAGTTTTGGACACATTTTTCCTAAATTTGTTTAATGTGACAGATAAAGACATCTACAGCTGGAAGTCAGTGGGCTATGTCTTTGAGGGTTAGGTTAGAGTACAGAGTGGTAAGGATTAAGACATTTGGATCTGCAGCAAATTTTGTCATTTTTTTTCCAACGACAGGCACTAGCAACAGAATACAAGGTACATTAGGGCACACTGTAATTTAACCATTAGTGTTATCAGTGTTTTTTAGGTTTTCTTCTCTGGTTAGCGCCTGACAGTGTTCTTCAAGGTTACCGGTTAACTTGAGGTCACATTATGGTCATGTTGCATGTAACTGGTTCATTATAGTTTACGTTGTAGATATGACTTGCATGTCGCAGGCTAGATAGAGTTTACGGAATGGTCATGTGACTGGTCAAGTACAGTTTACATCATGATTATATAGCGTTTGGCTAGGTATTAACCTACAGTTTACTTTACAGATATGGCTAGGTAATGTTGGCAACACTGTTTTTGTTGCGTTGTTTGTTTTTGGCTTGTGTGTGTCTATGGTAAGGTGTCTGCTGCCCCCTACAGCTGGTCTATTACAAAAGAATAATTCATCAAATATGACTGAAAAGAGAGCTATGCATTTCCTAGCAATCTGTATATAACAGACTAATTGCCATTATCACATTTATACAGATTTGAATATGGCTAATCTTCATCACAGGAAGCAGGAATGTCAACTCCAGATGTCTGTGAGAACATGCTAACGTGAAAAATAGCTTTCTGCATTAAAACAGTATACAAACTGAATTCAATAAAATATGGCTAAACAATTTTGTGGATCCGTGGCCACCCATATATCATATTTACACAGGAATGCAGACTGATGCACAAATCCAACCAAGAATTTTGATTGCATAGTTGAATCTATTATCTGTTGGGTTTATTTCTATGAATAAAAAACAAGCCTGGAAAAATATAAAATCACTAGTAAAATGGGCCCATGTCTTATGCGGTGTGTAGGTGATCTGTTAATGCTGACTGTTTCTTGTCTTTCTCTTTATTTCTGAAGAATTCATCTTGGAAGCTGGATCGTTGTCCCCTTGACAGACAAAACAAGCCAGAATCTGTGTTTGGGAACTGATTTACACCAACTTCCTCTCTCTCCCTCATCTCATCTGCACCTGTCAGTACATGTAAACTGTTCTTGGCCAGGTGGACACTGGTGCCATGAAAGATTTTGCCCCTGGATTGTCCTACAAACTGCTATGAGGCCTTTAATGGAGAGCTGCCTGCAGCCTGATGTGAAAACTCATTCACAACCACCTTTAAGCCAAAGGGCTGAAAGTGGCACAACGCAGACTTCCGATGAACAGCAGTAGCCACGTTTTGGCTTCCACAGGGTTGCTGTCTGCTCACAAATGCAGAATGGTGCTGTGGCTCTTTTAATGCTCTTTCAAATAAGACTGAAGCTGAAGCTGACGCTGAACTCTAAAATACGGAGATAGCGTCTGGTTAACACCCCGTTTGTTGTTACATGAAAACATGGGTGCCGGAATAAATGAACAAGCAGTAATGTTCAACTAATATTGCGAAAACGTGTTTAGAAACAATCTTTCAGTGACGAAAAAATGGTGAAAGTAAATCAGGTGAAGGGAAAGGACAAAATGAAGGCAACCAAGCAGGTTGGGCCCCGAACTCAGACATGGTTACTTGTACGATATTTTCTTGACATTTGAGCGGGCTCTTTGTAACATGTATATATCAGTAAAATGTATACCTAATCATTACATAAAAGACAACAGTAGTTGCTATAATACTATGTGACACATTAAAATGATGATGTAACAAACCAAGACTCCATGAACCAGGAGAACTTGGCCTCCTAAGCTTTGAAAGTGAAAAAAGTTCCTTCAGGAACTCTGTACAGCCTTCAGTTCTCTCTCCTTTTGAATTGTGGATCTCTCTGTTCTCCATGCCGTTTCTGCGGTCTTTTGTGTAGCATGTGCCATTTGACTCAGCTTTTGTGTGGAATAAAAAAAAAACAGACGAGTTTTGTCAGCAGAAGCTGTCCAAATCTTTATTACAGTTCAACACCCCCTGCAAGGACACCATCATGGGTGATGATCTAGCTTCACACGCAGACATTTAAAAAAAAAACCTTCCAGCTTTCAATCTGAGTTACATCTTTTCCCTGGAAAACAAAGTCAAGCAGTAACTGTGAAGACCACTTTAAGAGCGTTCCAAAGACCACAAACGGACCATTGTCTACCATGCTGAGCTTCAGAAGAGAAATACCATCTGCTTTACTGCCTTATGTACCTACATTGCTGCTGTGGATGGCTAATTTTACACAGCATGTGTCTAAAATGAACTCTTTCGGTTAGCATCATTACAAAGTTGTGCCTCTCATTATTCAGATCATTCATCCGTCATCCAAACTCTTATCCAATTCGGTGCCATGGGGTGAGGGGGGCGTGGCCTATCCCAGGCAGCACAGGGAACTGTGATTGACTTCAATACATTTCTGCTGCTGAAAGGTTAAAGGTGAAGAGTACAATTGTTCTGTGTGAATCATTTCCTGATAGTTCATCTGTATTTCCAGCTGTTCCATCAACAACCATTTTCGGAAGCACAGGGTTTTATGTCCAAAAATGTAGTCCAAGAAAATCTGACACACACGCAGTACGTCAGAGAAAAGGCAAAAGTGACATGAGCTGATATCCAAAAATCTGTAGTTTAAAATTTGGCAGAAGAGTGCAGGCCCAGTCAGGACGAAACACAGAAAGTTAACAAAACCAAGCCATGGGACTAAGAACAAGAAAATCAAGAGATAAGGTAAAGGTCATACACAAACAGGGTAGTCAAAATATTACCGATTAGGACATTAGAAACATACATCACAAAAAGGTGACTAAAAAGAAGGCCCTAAAATACCCCACCAGTAAAGGAGTTCATGAGCTACTGGTGCACCAACACTCTGAGAGGTGGTGCATGACCTGGGTGTGGCTGAGCAGGGGGTTGGTTGGTCTAAACATATCATCATCATCATCATCATCATCACTCCTTAGCCTTACGTGTGCCCTAAGACACTCTGGCACTCTGTTTTCTGCCCGGAGTCCTGTCCTTCGTGAAACTGGCTCTGCGACCCAGTACTGGATGGAGCATCTTGGGGGAATGGACCACTGATTACTGATAGTGTGCAATGCACACCTGGTGCCAACGAGTTCTAACTTCAACTTCTGGTTGTCTCAAGTCCTATTGCTCTTCAATGTAACGTATTGAATTGAAGACATGAATTCACTTCACCTGTGTGTTATAAGATCTGATTCTGAGAACACGAACGCTACATCTCCATTTCTTCCTCCAAATCGTGGTTGTGTTTGCTGTCCCACTTGGGGCAACTCTTAAAAGCTGTCAATTATAAGGCTTAAATAAATCTACAACACACTTCAGGCAATAATGTATTATCCATTTTAATAAAGAAAAGGAGTAGAACATGTTCAAAATACACCATCAACCATGTCTGTACACATCCAAATGCATATTTCTGAACAAAACCTTCTTCCTGTAACATCTATACTATTTGGTTAACTTTTTCTACATAGACGGACATTTAAAGGCACACAAGTTTTGGTCTTGGTAGCTATTTACAGCATAGGTAATAAAAAGTGTCATTTAAGAAATCCAGCAGAATGCCTTAGGAGAATTACACGTAAAATGCACTTTTGACACGTGGTCTAATAACCAGCAACAATTCTTTGATAAAGGAAAAATTTTTTAAATGTATGTTCGTCAGATGTATCCACTATTACCCCATTAGCTCTCCCCCTGGCTCCCACTAACAGTTTCCATTTTCACAACTCAGAAACAAATTTATTTAAGTCTGAATACTCATCTGATATTAAATGGACTTCAATGCAGGACCTACCCACAGTCCTACAGTTGTACATACCTCCTGAGATAATCTGAGAGCTACCCAGGATGAAACAGAGCATGTGTCCTCAGAGGTAAACAAGACATGCCAGTGCGCAGCGTTTCCCGGGGGAACATTTGGCCGAGGTCAGCTCCTTGTTCCTTCGTTACCACTGTTAGCGCTGTCGTGAGCGAAGAGTGAGCTGCGCATTCTGCAATTTCTTATTCCTATTATTCTAAAGCAGGTGAAGAGTGGCGTCTGGGCAGAAACAAGGTCAAAAAGCAGTTTGACTGGCAAATTTGTTGTAATCTAATATTTATTTAAGAACAAAAGACAATAACAAATGATTGGCAACTCAGACATGTGAGTTGAGGTCACTGCTACCTACATCTGCCATAAAAGATTCCTTGGCTGTCTTAGATCTTTGGTCTTATTCTATTAATGGCTTATCAAATTACTAGCATACAAGTTGAACACAAGGCACCTGGTTATAGGCATTTGATGTGATACATTTAAGTATAGCTCTTGCCTCAAAGGAGTCTTTTTTCCAATCTTTTGTTATTTTCAATAAAGAGACTTTTGCAGAATACATGTACTCTAGGAGGTTAAAGTTAGGAATCGAACGGTAGAACTAAGGGAAAAAAAACATCATGTCTCCTATTAAATAGGAGTTAGGAACAGGTAGCAGTGTAGTAAATTTTGCAGAACGGCCATAAAAAGATTAAAGACTTAGGCAAGACCAAGTTCACACAACTTGAGAGAAGTCGAATTGTGTGTCGATCTCAAAGAAACGTTTCTTTTACGAAACAACAACATTACTCTAATTTTTCTTGAAATATCAAGAAATCGACTGTCAAATATACAATCAACAGTAGGTTTGTTTCTCCACAGGTTAAAATACTGGGCCACTTGTTACAATCCAGAAGATAACTGGAATGATCTTTTTGGAAAGCCGACGAATGTTCAGGACAAACTGTACAAGCAGTTGCATAAAAAATAAAATAGTAAGACATTTTAAGTGCGCTACTCTTAAGTCTATCCGAAAAACAACAGCACAGTTTAAGGCAGACAAAATGTTATGGTCGTCTTCCTATTTAAGTATTTGAATTTGGGTCTATTACATTGGCAGCCACACCCTTGCTGTGTCACGGTTCTCTGGGAACTCTGAAGTCCAGAGGTTCGGGTTCTCCTGAACCCACACTGATGACCAGTTTGCGGCAGGCTGCCAGGGCCCAAACAATGGGACAGCAATGGTTGTCCCAGTAGAGAACATTCCAGAAACTTGGTCATCATGTCATTCTATTCTAAAATATAGCCCATTACAAATGTTGTACGTATACAAACACACACACCTGCCAGCTTACACAGACCTAATATAGTCTGTATACACAGGCTGCAGTACCAAGCTTTTCTGGTTTCTGAAAGTGTCCTATGTAGGATTAGGTGAATGTTGCATCTGAGGACAGAGCATTTCATGGTTCACATTTTGGAATGCACAGTGCAAAAAAGATAAATCACAAAACCACCTTCAGCTGAGTCATTTCCTTCAATTCCATGGTTAGTGGTTAAGTCATGTGAATATAAATGACACTGGTTAAAAACAGACTATCGCTCAAACAGAGATCTCCACGCTCCAAGACTGGTATCTCCTCCATTTGTTCAGCTTCCCCAGGTCTATACGGACAATGCACTTTCCGTACGAGTTGGTCTCTATCAGATAGGTCATCCCCACAGAAACCAACACTGACAGCTGAAGTGGGACACAGAGGGAATGTGAGTCTTAAGCACCAGAACTGAATCCCTTAGCTGAAGTTAAGGAAGAGAAACTCTTGGTCACTAAGCTGTAACAAAGGCAGAAAGTCAAAGACTTGAGTCACTGCTGACCGGAGGTCCATTGGAAGGACTTCAAAAGGATTCGTCATTGTGTTCCATGGGTTCTTCACGGGTCCTGCGATATGAAAAGGCAATGCTGTCATCTGAGTTATATTTAAATTGTGCACATTACCTAATAAGGTCTCTTCATTAGAGAATGCTGAAACCCACAAACCTAAGATGACTGTAGCAATATTTCTAAAGGGAGTACCTCTTGCTGTGGAGGACTCCCACGGAGAGCGAGGCCAAAGCACTAACTGTGTCGTTCTCCTCGTGCTCATGCCTTTGTGCCTCCCGGTAGGACAAGTCCACCGTGTGGACGAAGCGTTTCACTGAGTGCCAGTACTCTCCTGTGTCAGACACACAAGTCAGAGGCATCTTAATGCCAGATCCATGCTGTGTTTTCAATATGCCAGCAATTTGACAGTCTACATTCTGCATCTACAAACACAAAGGTTGCAGAGAAATAGAGTCTGAAGGGAGGCCAAAATGATATACGGTATATACAAGCACACTCATCACATAAACCACACAGAGATGACACGCTACCAAATGCACAGAGGAAGAATCGAGGGGTCAAGCATTGAGAGTATTGCTTTGAGGTATTGTGATGTGGGGTTGAATGTGTATATAGACGGAACAGAAAAAATTAACAAATGTAATTAATGTGCATGTGTGCATCGTCCATAATATTACACACAATTCATATTTAGGGGCTTAAGATTCCTGCGGTTTTGCAAATATTTCTAATGAATTTAATTGGATTGGGGTAACATTTGTGTGCAATCAGGAAGGGGATGTTATGAAAGTCGTGTGCCAGGGAAGCTTTTGAAGATAATTAGAGGCAGGAAGGCAGTGGTGATGGTGGTTGTGGGGGGAGGGTGTTGTGGAAGAAAGAGTTATAGAAGAGATGGGGAGAAAGCAGGGACTCACCATGAACCAGTAAGACCCTCTGCAGTGAACGCACTGCATTCACATTGGGTTTCTGTTGCAGGGTGTCCTCAGACATGGGCTCCATCTGGTCAGCCCGGGCACAGCAGCACAGCGGGCATGGCGAGAGAGAAGACAAGGTTAAAGGCAGGCTAGAGCGTACTTTACAATAAAGAGAAGGGCGGTATCCATCGGTGCTTTCTTTGTGCCAATACATTTCCAATCCCACACTTGGGAGGGTGCATGCAGCATGACACTCACCTCAATACCCAGAAGAGCACTGACACAGGCCTCAGAGGCATCACAGATTGCTGTGAGGTCATAACCCCCCTCGAGGGCAAGAACCACCCGGCCCCCAGCCAGCTCCATCAGCTGCTGTGTCATGAAGCCGAAACCTGGGGGACAAGCATGTGCAGATGTGTTTATGCTATGAAACTGACCCAGTAACTACAAGCACTAACAATGTAGATAAGCGTGATACAAACATGTACAAACTCTACACATAACTTGCATATAGTTCTAAAACCACTTTTAATAAATCCTTTCAAACTGGGAAAATAATCATCTGCTTTGTATGTGTCACTGCATCAGTATATATGGGGTGTTGAGCTTTCCAGCTGTAGGGAGACATGGAATACTACATTTTTGAAAGATCAGTTCAGACCAGTTTAGTTATAAAACACATTGATGCTAAGCTAACAACGCTTGATAATATTAATGCGGTATGTCTTCAATGATACCGATAGAGTCTTAACTATTTATATGGCTGTTTATGTAAAGGATGTGTTTATAAGCCGTAAGTACACCGTGGATATTGTCATTTTGAGTGGTTTAGGCTGTGTGGCACAGGGTTGCAAGTCCATTGGTCTGTATGGTGAGGGACTTACATCTAGCAGAAACTTTGTAGCCCCCCAGAGGTGGAGGATGCCCCGTGGCAGCATCAAACCCGGATGACACTAAAACCACATCTGGGGAGAACTCTCGAGCAATGGGCATCACTATGGTCCTGAGGAAATGGGCAAGTAAGGAAGTGAGCTATCAGCTGCCAATCAAAGGTCATGCCCTACACACTTAATAATGGGCTACAAACTCCCTCCAAAGCTCCCCAGTATTGATCATACAAGTACCACCAAGTGCCACTTTTTCATCAAAAAACGCAAAGCCTAATTACCAGTCATCCCCTTGCATCCCATTCATTCATGTAACAAGAAAGACAAAAGCACAATCAGGTGGCGGCATTCGGCCACTGTGTGACGTGGGTATAGAGACATGGGTGTGGTGTGTGGTGGTTTGGGGGGGTGGTAACTGGTAACGCGTGCTGGATTTGTTTTTGGTGGCCTAGATCCACCACTCCGTAGTTGGTGATTTAGTGATTGCACTGTGCACGTTAGCCTCCTTGCCGTCAAGTTCAAAGGCGCCCTCCCCACGTCTGGTTCCCATTTGGGGCGCGGCGCTCTTCTCACGTCATTGACAGCTCCCATCTGGGATCCATTCGGGATAATTATCCTCAACCTACACCCCCTGCCTCCCACACAATGCAGACCCTCTCCCCCATATTCCCTTGCCTATAAATTCCTGCATACACCAACCCCACTTCTCTCTTAACCAGCACAGCATCATGCACCCCAATGACACACATAACTTGAGCCCAAACTGGGCCAGGGGAATTGTGATAGCGTACTAAAGGTCATATTTAAGATACAGTGCACAGCAAGAATAAGGCCCATCATTGTTTGATTGCCTGATCACCGCTGCCCTCATGCTAATTGGGCTTATAATGGCTATTGAGAGTGCCGGAATTTCAGCAAAAGCTCGCTGCTCACAAACAATGATTTAGTTACATTTATTTTCCACACATAAGGCAACTGATACAGATGAGTGAATTACACTGAAATCCAGGTTGACCTAAGTCCATGTAGCTATCTATAACGTTAAATACATAATATCAAAGAATTCAAGGTGATTGAAATAAACTGCTGTCTGTGTTACAGGTTGCAGCTGTACTACCTCAGTGAGTCAGAACTTACTACATTAGTTTAATAAAATACATTTGTATTTAATTACTCTAATAACAATCGTGCTTCCCTCTTGACACAGAGCTCTGTCATTTGATCTCTATAATGATTTTAATCATCCTTCCAAGTGAACAAACGAACAAGCCTGAGTCAGGAATCTATTTTCTGACTGCAGGAAAACAGTGACGGAAAATCGTGACAAGGCCTTGCTGCTGTACCATCATTTTGAAATGAAGGAAGGGCCTACGTGCTTTGACCTTTCGTTTTATGCAAGGATGGGGAACGTGGAGCAGGAAACCTGCTGTGTGAGCCAAATTAAACCCCAAAACTAAACCAAACCACCGTTAATTAATTAACCCGCGGAAGTGGCACCGCAAAATAAAACTAAGGCCTGCGCTGAGGACTGATCAAAGAAGGGAAACTTCGAGAAAGCACAAAGGACAAGAAAAATCTCATTAGACCTGGACGCTGTTCATTTCAACGTTGTGTTGCATAGTAGCTTTTCCCAGAATGGACAGAACAGACCAGTCATACACAGAGCAACCAAAGAGAGCAGAGGAAGCGGGGCTAAGATGATGACCCTGATTTATCCATGAATTAGCACTGAGTATCTAGGCATTTATCATTTTATTAGATTAGCGCCACTGAGCGCCATCTCACCTGAATGCAGCCAGGTACTCTGCATCCCCCATGGGGGGTTCCAGGCCCCCTGTCCATGCCACGTTGACGTTGAAGCCTTCGCCTGCCCCCGAGCCCACCTGAAACACACATGCACATATACACAGACCTGTTACCTCGTGGAGTTGCCCCAAGTCCTGCCACAATAACGGCAGCGAGTCCTGGCATTTGCATGTTGACATCTCCCACTAGTAAGCATGAGGGTTTGAAAATATTGTATATAATACCCACCAGCACTGAAAGTAGACCTTATATGGAGAAACTCAGAGCATATAAATGGTACCTCCATTCCAACAGCTCCCACACCGGTGGGTTTGTGTCCACTTTACCTTGGCTCTTAACGTCGTTTCCTGTTATCTAATGCGTAACGCCACAGGAGAAAATTTAGAGAATTGGTCTATTTGTGCTGCTGACTTCACTCGTAGAGTTTCTTTCAAATATCCCCCAAGAAGCAAGAGAATACAAAAGAATGTTTAAGGTGTAGGATATACTGTATCATAACTTGCTGTACTTAAGATTAGAGGTGAGGTGAGACTTCTGGAGTTGTTTTCCATTTGTTTTGTGCTTATGTGCACGTGTTGGAGGGTGACGATATGCAGCCAACCAGGAAGAAATTTAAATCCCAGGGAGAGAGTTCCTCAATCACCCTTGAGATGGTACTTGACCTCCTTTCTTTTGCTAAATGTCGAGCTCTATGATAATAACTAAAAAGAAAGAGAATAACCTTTAATCACCTTGACCCTAAAAGTGAAATTCAAAAGGTAAACATTTTTTTTAAGGTACTGCAGGGAAGAATTAACAGCCATGGTTTTGAAAGTCAGGATTATGTGCGTATCTGTGCGTGTATGGTTAAAATAGTCTTAAAGTCAGGGGATAAATTGGCTTCAGTGTTTCACACATTAACTCAGCATCATCCAAAAGAAATTCAGTGTAGTTTCAGCCACCATGACCTAACCTGTAGCCTTCTCTACAGGTTTGAGGTGTAAATTCATGTTGACCGCATACAAGAAATGGTTTATTCTAGATGGAAATAGCTGAAATTTTGTGGGATAAATACGTTTTTTAAAATCCAGGATGGTCTTATTATCAACCAAAATGAATTTCCAAGTCAAATGTATCACAGTCAAATGTGAGGATTCCAAGACAAAACGCTGGGACAGGTAAGTTAGATGGCACCCTAACCCTGATATTGGAGGACTTGGCCCCGAAACCCTAAGAAGTGCCACATGGCACGGCATCTTTGAACAAAACAATGTATTCATCTCCAGAGACAACATTAGGCTTCTGAGCTGTGGATACAGAGAAATAACCGGCCGAATCGTGGCAGGGAAAACAAAACCAGACATAAAAAAATGCAAAGAAGAGAAAAACAGGAACAATTGCATAAAAATTTGGAAAAAAGAATGATATATTTTGGACTTGAAATGAGGAAATTCAAAACAGCCACCATAAAGAAAAAATGAATCAAAGAGGACCAAACAAAAGGATTTCATGCCTTGCTTGGGTCGTCTACATCCGGTTTAAGTATGCAGAAGGGCTCGAATTACACAGTGGAGGAAAAAGACGCTGTCGTTCGAGGCACGTCGTGTGCCGGTAAATGGGTCCAACACAACCTCCTGACGACACGGAAAAGCATTTAAAAGAAAAGGTCTACGATGCCCACCTCAGTCGGACCCCCACTGCCTGGGAAGAAGTTGCCATCATCATAGCGATGCAAGGAGATGAAGAGAACGCTGGGGTCACTGTAGAATGCTTCCTGGGTACCGTTACCATGGTGAACATCCTAAGACACAAGGATACAGAAATTAGGAAAATTTTGGCAGTTTAACACTTCTCAGATAAATCATTAGCATCAGGCAGAATTTCTGTTCCAAAGCGACTTCAAATGTTATTGACAAAAAAAAAGATACCGACTACCAATTTTCCAAAGGACAGGTGTAATGTGTCTGGTGATGACATGGGACAGGCAGCCGGAAGCCGATCAGGCCACACCCTCTTACCCAGTCTACGATGAGGATCTTGCTGGCATTAAGCTTGTGCTGCAGTTGCTTGGCAGCAATCGCCACGGAGTTGAAGAAGCAGAAGCCCCTGGGGAGGAGAAAAGTGGGGCCTTGGTGAGTGGGTGATGAATGTGAAAGGTGACACCTGCCCGCACAGTTACAGACTGTGCGAGAACGGCCAAAGTCAAGTTAGCAGTGACACCTTTGTGTCTGTGTGTGGTGAGGATGGAAGGGGAGTAGACATGGATCAGCTCTGCTTCCCATACCTCCACCATAAATATCACACACACTTTCCCAGAATGCCCTAAATACTGTCTCCTATACACATGCCACTGATGGCTCTGCAGTGACTCTCACACGCAAGTTTGTAGTTCTAGCCTTGTGAACCTCATGAAGACCTTCCATTCATTTCTATGGGCCTGATTCTAATCCTAACTATGACAACCCTAAACCTTACCCAGCCCTAACCTTAACCTTAAGTAAACCAAGAAAACACAAGACTTTTGGCTCTTTTGGTTTTTTATTGCATTCACATTTTTTTATAAAACTGAGTTTTCCCTTGTGGGGACATGACATGACAAATGACATGACATGACAAATGACATGACATGACATGACATGACAGATGTCCCCACAAGGTAAAAATGTCAGGTTTTTATTACCTGCTGGGGACATTTTGTCCCCACAACGTAATACACACAAACACACACACCAATGCTCTGGACTGATAACAAAGAGACAAACACACTTTTTACCTCTTCTTACCAATTTGGGCACCTTGACACATTCGGGCAATACAGAAAAATATTCTTCACAGATATACTATATGTGCACAATGTATATGGCAGTGTATTAAGGCACTGACAGCTGCTTCAAGACTGTCCTTTTAATTCGCTGTGAACCCACTTTTCAACTCCCTGTCATCTCGGAATGCCCCTTCTCAAGACCCGTCAGCAATGCCCAAATGGTAAAGGGGGGGGGGGGGGGGGTCTGAACCACCTAGAGGGGGGGCGGGTGGAAAAAATTATGCGCGGGGGGTCGGCCCCCCGCAAAGCCAGCCTGGAAGGGAAAAAGCAAGCACACTGATCTTTTTTTTCGTTAGA
>JAACJT020000090.1:1069768-1089983 GCA_009936485.2 Gymnarchus niloticus | reverse complement strand
ATCGGCCGTCGGTGGCGGGCGGCTCGGTTCGGAGCTGCGGGGGGCCCCGTGTCTCACACACACACACACACACACACACACACACACGAAACACACACAGACACACACACTGAAGTTCGGCGGCCCTTTCCGCCGCTTCTCCCCGCCGTGCCCGGCTCTCTCCCCCCCCCCCCCCCCCCCCCCCCATTTGCAGCCTCACAAAAGATCACAGGAAAAGGCCAAAATATCACAAGCTTCTTGTAAGTAATCCCCACCCCCCCAGTTCATAACGGTAATCATGAAACACCAAGTGAATGTCAGATGGGTTAACTCTGCCCTCCCCCTGGCACTCCGGCAGGAGCACAGCTTCATCCGGCGCTACGAGGTGCAGGAGGTGGACGTGGCCGGCTGGTTCCAGGGAGTGATGGAGCGCACCGAGTCTCCGCGCAGCAGCCAGTGCTACAGCCCCCACCAGCTGCATTCGCTTTTCAGCAGGTAGCCCGGAGATGGCAGGCGAGGCGAGCTGGAGGACCGAGGCCTGGATGGGGGGAGGGGCGGGCAGGGAAAGGGGCACCGCCGCTGGAGTCTCCGGAATGACACACAGACAGACAGACAGACAGACGGTCAGTGCTGGGACAGACGGGCAGACAGATGAAGCCAGTGTTACAGACTCGCTCTCCAGTGCAGGTGTGGCCCAGCACTCACCGGTATTTTCATGTACATATACATACGAGTGGAGTAGCGAGCTTACATGTTCAGGGTGCGTTCGCACACACACACCGTCTCCAGACTCCGTTACAGCCTGATGTGGTCCTGTGAAAAGTGCAGTCAGTTACATTGAAGTGAGGCACACTCCAGCTACAGGACCGTCAGCTACAGCATGTGTCACTCCGGAGAAGAGATTACGTGTGTGAATATACTGCTAAACAGGCAGGCCCACTAGGTGTAGAGTCTCAGGCCTCACTTAGAACTTAATGCAGTCTGTGCAACTGCAGGGGCCACTTTACACGAAGGCAGTCGCAAACGTGCAATACTCAGCCAGCGCTCCGCAGGCTTGGAATGCAGCAGCCTGTCTACTGAAGTAGGACTCAAAGTCGCTCTGTAGTTTGGGGGGAGGGGTCTCGTAAGCGCTAGCGTGGTCCAGGTCAGGTTGTGGGGAATCACAGCTACAGGCGTTAACCTGACCCTGGGGTTGCTCTCTTAGACTTTAATCATAAAAAGTGAACAAAGTTCATTTTTATCCTTTGATAATAAGATGAAGATTCATATTGCCGTGGAGGGAGCTGCTAGGATAAGTGGGCTGGCTGGGCTGGATGGCTGGATGGGGTGAGTACAGAGGGTCTATGGATGAACTGGATGTTGTGAAACGGACGTCAGTCCTCCCTGCCATGTATGAGTGGAGCTTTTAGACAACGAAGAGAAATCGTACAGGTGCAGTGTCCGTCTGTCCGTCCCAGGGCTAAAGAAAGTAGGAGAGATGGAATGTCTACAGACGAGAGAGCAGAGGCCACGTCAGTGAGCCAGCAATGGAGGTATCTGCAAAGTCGAAGAGCAGCGGCACGTCCACTCGGGCTGTGACCCCTGAGAGAGGCTGCATGGGGGCGGAGTTCATAAAGAGGGTAAAGTAAGTCGTTCAGATGGAGAGGTTCAGCGTGGGAGACGGAGGGCGGGGTGATCAATAAGGAGAAAAGAAAGTGAGGTGAAGATACCAGGTAGCGTGTGAAGGCTGCTGGAGGTGTATCATGAAAGCTGTGCACTGGAAGCTGGAGGCTCAGGAGACCTGAGAGGTGCAGGACTGACCTGAAACCGAGGGCTTTCAGAGGGCTACTCAGTGGCCGTTTGGGCTGGAGCAGAATATACTGCTGCCATTAATGTTGTTCTTATTTATTATTTTGTCACCGCTGCTATGCTGTTGCTTTAGACGCTGCTGTCTTGTTTTTGTCCCCAAAGGATGATTTTAATTTATTATTTTTAAAACCAAATAAGTGATGTCATGCAAAGTGAACACGAAGACCAAATATGGACAAATACACTTGATTCCAGCAGTGAAGACGTACTCTATGGCACAGGGTTGAGAGGTTGCCTGGAACTTGAGGGTAGGTGGTCTCTATAGCCATGATTTACTGTAAGACAAGGTTAGACTTGGCATGATTCAGACATCACATCAACACTTTGAATTCAAACTCTACTTGTAGTGAGTCTGTCTGCCTGTCTGTCTCCCTGTAGTAAGACCAATTCAGGCAGGAGTTTGTCCCGGTGGAGTAGGCCAGCAATCAGTTACAAAGCTCTAAATCACAGGCTACTTTTATAATTGGGCACCAGATTCAAGTTGCAGTGTTGGGTGAATGAAATTATTCCACATTTACTCTGTTCCACTGTTAGAGGGTAACATAGGGGCAGAGCTCAAAGTTTGCCTCATTATAGGCTAATGTATATTTTTGGGCTCACAGCTGCTTACATGCAGCTGTATTTTACGTATTTGAATTGGCATGAAAACAAATTAACTGTCAAACAATGCCCTCTTGTGGCAGACTTAAACATCATTCAGAGCAGAGCTCGCGGACTTTATACTGGGACTAGGTCGTCTCCTGTCTTTGGTCTGTGTTCAGGCTCAGAGTGTCTGTTAATTATTTTATGACTCTTGTGAATTCAGCTATGAAACAATTTGCTTATGTGTTATTTATTGCAGTCTACACTACAGCGTTTTCAAAATGCATAAAATGCCAAGGCAATGCGGAATGGGTTTCCACAGTAGTTCGCCATAAAGTGTAGCAGAAACCCAGTTTCGCAACGGTGCTGGCTGAGGTGTCTGCTCCCCGCCATGGCCTGGCTCTCGGCCCTCTGCTGAGCTCCGAGGTTCCCCACATCCCTTCAGACCAGACTTGCACCCAGCCACCCGCCTTTCGGACACGCGTGAATGCCCGGGATGCTGGAATGGGATGTTACAGCCTGCCTATCTGTCTGTCCGTCTGTCAGAGAGGTCCTCCGGCAAAAGCACTCTAGATGCGGGAGAAGGCGGTGACGTACACACCAAAGGTGTCGACGAAAAAAAGAATTATTACTGCAGTGATTTATATATAAATATGTCTAAAAATATTATCTATAGCTAGTGAAGGGGGAAAGGCTGGCTAAATTAGAAGCGACTGTGTTGGGGACACTGCGAGGCACTGGAGACGCGCTACGTCAAGCCGTCCGGGAGAAGAGAGCCGATCGATGCTGAAACTCACCCGCAGATGGTGTCCATCTGTACGGCTTTGGTGCTTTCAACAACCATCAGAGTCAGACGGAGACTCTGAGGTGTCACTCTTAAAGCTCGTCAGTTAGCTTTCGTCCCTGCCAATGGGCCGTTGGCGGCGGCGTGGGTGGAGTTACTGATTAGGGAGACGACGCGGTCTTAGCCGTGCTCAGCCTCTCGCCGCTTGTCCCCACATGGAGACACACACACACACACACGTGTGTACACGCACTTTGAGCTGTTCCTGTTTTTAACAGCTGCTTTCTGATCTCTAAGGTATTTTGTTGCTATTTCTTTTTCATAGATTGAATAAAAGTGTGTGTGGTTTTACTTTTATTTTATATATATATATATTTTTTTATTGTTTTGCTTTTCGCCCCACCTCTTTCCCCCGGGTGTCGGTGTACACGTGTGCATTTATGCGTGTCGGGGATGGGGGGCTCCAACTGAATGCGGTTTAAGCACGAACATGGATGCTAAGAACACGCCCCCCTGCCGCTGTCACAGTGACCTGTATGGCTTGGGGTCTGTGCTGCCGGCGTCCTCCCCCCGCAGGCGAGGCATTTCTCATGGCAACATCTGTAATTAAACCAAATATCATTTTCACTATGCAGTTACTCAAATCGGTCAGCTCGCTTTATGGAAGCCTCCTGTATATACTTATACACAGTGAAACTGGAGTTAGTGACAGTATTTAAATTTATTATTATTATTATTATTTCTCCTCTTCTACCCCCCTTTGTATGGTTGATATCTTGCCTTCAACTAGTCCACCAAGAGTGGGGGGGGGGGGGGGGGGGGGGGTGTGGGGTTGGGGCGCGGGGGGCAAGGTGTAGGGGTGGGTGGGGGGGGGGGGGGGGGGGGGCTCTGAGACACTTACATGGGAGCAGAGTGGATAGCATGATGTCCGGGGGGTCTGACCACTGCAAAGCCATTCTGGAAGAGAGACAAGCCACGCAATTACCATTTTTTATCTGCAACAGGCATTGGGATATTAATCCCACTAATCCTTCAACATCTGCTGGAAAGGGTGACAGAGTGCCAACATTGTCTTCATTTGGAAAGACAGTCCCCACTCTTCTTCGAGACGACTGTGCGTGAAGAAAGAGAAAATAATAATCCATCAAGAGAAAAAAAATCCATAAATTTTCTTCCACTGATCAGATGCCAGAGGACTCGGAACTTGAAATTTCACTCTAGAAACTACAAAGAATGAAGTTTGAAAACTAAACTTTATTTGGCTCACATAGCCAAGGAGGAGGTGTAGTAATATTAGTATGATCAGAATTATTACTGACAGTAGGAACAGAGCAGTTGAGAGACAATTCCTGAGAGTAACAGAACCAGTAAGAGAACAGAATTAGTGTCTGTGTGATGACAGAAATAGTGTGGTTAAGTAAATAGGCGTGTCTAAAGTGTGTGTGTGTGTGTGTGTGTGTGTGTGTGTGTGTGTTGCCTCATGCCCTGAGGTTCCTGGGATAGGTTCCAGGTTCACTGTAACCCAGTACTGGATAACAGGTTATGGAATATGAATGGATGGACAGGAAATAAAGGCCGGAATAACTTAGAGGTAATTTTTTTCTGATCTTGTTGGTTTCTGAACCCCGGCTCTCTGATTGGATAATCAGAAATTTCGTATCACTCTCTTACAGGAAGTGGTTTCTGGGATCGTGCAGCCTCACCTTTAACTCGCCCTTGGCTACTTTGAAAACCAACTCTGTGACTCCACCAGCAGCCACTCGTGACGCTGTGGACGTGTACATCTCGTTCCAGATTGTGTCGTTGTCCACCTGCCGAATCGGGACATACGCTTAAAGCGCTGAGATCTTGTTCGGGAAGACTTCCAGCCTCACAACAGGAACAGCAAGAAAACCTGTTTCTGAACTCCAGGGTCAGTGGAGGATTTATTAAAAATCCCTGAAATATGAACTGTCCCCCCTGCATCTATTTAACAAAATTATAAAATGCCTAATATAGGAGAAAAGGAATATCCCACTGCAGAAATATTTTCTGGATCGTAGGCACGGTTTAAAAAGGAGCTGAAGAAAGAGACACATCACTGGTCCAAACCGCTAATGCTCTCAGGAGACTCTGGTCACCAAAAGACATCAGCGCCAAAGTGACGCCGCCTCTCCCCACTGACCCATCTGTCATGTATGCTATTGAATGCTCTTTCAGACCGCATAAATTGAGGGGGGGTGGGGGGTTTCGGCAGCTGAGCTGTTTGACTTCAGGGTAAAAGTGAAGCGGATTGGTATGGGTTTCTGACTGCATCCATGCTCCAAACCTGTGAAGTGTACTCACGTGACTCTCGAATGCTTAGTGATTATTAGAGTCATTGCTTGCCCAGTAGTTACTGTGTTCGTTTCCAGATTCATTATCTGTCGTTAACTGGGAACATACTGGCAGAAGTATTGATAAGTAAGGGGTGCGCAAATATGCCCTGAATAAACAAGATTCTTGGTTTTGATGGTTGTAGCAGGTTTCGGTATGATTTTAATGGTTTGGCTGTCCGAATGTGTGTGAACCTGCTAGCTGGGATGTTGTGTCAATCGGTGTGTCCAAGAGCTGTGGAACCCTCTTTGGCCATTACTTACCCCAACTCCCCCGCAGGGTAGCATCACAAACATCCTCTCAGAGAGGATCCCTGCAGGACAGAGACAGAGAGATGGGGACGTTAAACCAGCAACTCTTTGTGTTGTAATTGCCCTACTGCAAGTCGCATTGGACAAGTGACATACTGGTAATCCAGTACAGCAGTAGATTATTAGTGTTATTATTTGTGTATATCTGTAAACATGCATGTCCCAGTGTAAGTCTGTGTGTGTGTGAATAAATAGAATATTTTATTGTCATTGCCACAGCAGTACAACGAAAGTTAAGAGGAGCTCAAGTGCTGGATAAGAATTTTTGTATGTCACTTTGGAGAAACGTGTCTGCTAAATAAAAGTAATTAATCTGAATTATGTATATATCTGCGTACGTGCATGTCTGCTAATCTGTGTGTATATCTGCCCGCATGTCTGTCGGCATGTATGACCACCTGTGTGCGTATCCATGTGTCTACCTGTGTTTATGTCTGTCTGTATGTACGTCTCCCAATGTGTCTGCCCGTCTGTATGAGCCGACACACAACTCCAAACTCACCACTCAGCTTATGATGATCCAGTTTCAAACGGTTGAGTGGGTTGGTGCCGTACAGCAGCACATGCTTCTCGGAGTGCACTGACTGCAGCTCCTCTAAGCTGGCTTTCTTTCCCGTTATGGTCTGAAATAAGAGTGGGTTTCAGAGGGTCCACCCATGTGGAGAAGGCAAGTGCAAAGCTGGAAGAGAGGGCTGAATACCTCACACTGGCTCCGCAAGCCTCGCTCCTGCAGCCGCGACAAGATGCTCTGGATCCTCCCAGCATGCTCTGGGTGGCTACTGTTGTCTCCGCAGTTACATTGGTGCTTCAGCATTTGGGAGTCGAACATGAGACCTAATCACACACACACACACACACACACACACACACACACACACACACACACATTAATGCGAGACATTTTCCTGAGATTCGTCTATTAATAAAAACACGACAAGCCAAGACATTGCTTATTAATCCAACAATTTTTTTCATCTGGCTATCAGATCTAAATATTTTCCTGCATGGTGACTTTTGCCCCTTACCTGTGGTGAAACGAGGCTTGGTGGGGGTCTCAGGGGTAGGTAGAGATAAGGTCTTATCTGGCAGAGAGAGAGAGGTGGAAGCGGGAGAGGACTGGGTACGGGATAGAGTGCGGTGGGTCCCCCTAAGTACCATGGGAATTGGTCCAGCCAGGTGCACTGCCTGCCGCTGTGACTGCTGATGGTGTTTCTGCTCCTCCCATAGCAACGGCTGCTGTGGAAAAATGAGAGAGAGACAGGCAGGCAATGAGAGAGTAAGGACTGACCAGTGTGGAGAACTGGGAATTATGGGAAAGAAACCAGTCATTCTGAAAGGCTGTTAGCTCCTATATGAGATCCCATGGTACCGAAAATGTACTATCTATAATTATGATGCTATGGCACCCTCTGCTGGTGGTACTGATATGAGGCTAAACTGATAATACACTTAATGAAGAATTTCACTAACATCATATAATTTCGTCACATTTAATGTTGTAAATGTAAATAAGGAATTTTGTATAATTGTTATACTCTTTTGTATTATATTATCTGTAACAGATGGAAAAAGATTTTTTTCAAAGTTCACTCTGCACTTTTTCATAGCTCCAGAGCCTAATGTGAAAATGGATTTGAAATTGAACAAGTGGTGCACTGAACCACTTTGTTTAAATGGGAACCTGTGAACCACCATGGCATATGTAATTAGTCATATGTAATTAAAATTTTGTGAGGTAAGAGTGCCACCTGGTGCTCAGTAACAGCTCCTGCTATGGGTAGACTGGTACCTGGCTGAACAGTGGATTCTGCTGCACAGACAGAAGGTCCCGGGGCCTTTCGCCCACCGATCCCAGCTCTGTCTCACGCAGTTGGTCCATTTGGTTCGGGCCCCGGTGGGCATCTCCATGCACCACCCCCACCTCCTCCGAGTCCATGTCCTCTGATGGGATCTGCCCCAGCCGAGGCTTCTCACTAGACTTCCATATCAACTGACCAATAGACAGAATAATAGACTAAGTCACTTCCTGCCTCAGATGGCCGACTTCCTAACAGACGATGAAACAGCAGGTAAAAATCAGTCAAATCCATGATTAATTTAATATTATAACTTTACGTTTACATACCACATTATAACATTTATTGCAACCCTTCATACAAGTGATGAGGCACAGATATGCAGCTAAGAGGGTATGAGTAAATACCAGCAAATGGACCTCTAACTGTGCTACAGTGTAACTGCATAACTGAACACTGCTCCCGGATGGCATAGATGGGCTTCCAGCTCATCATCACAGGTCTGTCACCTTATGTGCCTTCAGGCTCTCCAGGACTTGGCTGCTGTGGTGCTGCTGCAACATCTGCATGTGTATGGACTGCGGGCTTTGGGGCAGAGGCTCGGACCGGGTTCGGCTCAGGGGCTTGTGCTGGCCTTGTGGCACCAGAAACTCCCCCTGGGAGCCAAAGTGCAGCGGCAGGTGACCTAGGCGGGGGATGCGGTCATGCACTGGAAGATGGGGGGGGGGGGGTGGCAGAGTTAAAACGGGGATAATGGCAGGCTGCTCTTCGTGAAACATGTTTCACAAGCTGATCACACCTTCACCACACAGGAAACACAGACACAATCCTATGCTGAATGCTGTCTCCTCCATAGCAGCCTTCAGATTCTTCTCTAAACCTGCATTTACTTCAGTAACACTAATGCAGAAAAAAAGAAAAAAACAAGCTAAAGGATTATTTACTAAATCAGACCACAGATTTGCTCATTTTCTAATTTTAGGGGGATCAATTGCAGATTGCCAGTTTTTGCTCAGATTGCAATAAAAATGCTAATTGTACTATTCCCCCCAGCCTGGGAAATGAGGTGCACTTGACTATTCCAGCAGCAGGTGGCAGCACTATCAACATTGTAGGCTTCAATATATGCGTCCAATCCATCAAGCCCTCCGCCAGACATTTCTCTCCTTCTACGGCTATTGTATTGTATCTCGAAATTACCCGGCAGATAAACTTTGGACAGCAGAAGGCAGGCACATGTAAAATATATAGTGTCTTCGCTATGTAAACACTGTGGCTAAACGGGGCAGACGTTTAACAGAAGGGCAGAATGAGGGGTGGGAACTAGGTGGGAACAAACAAGGACGCCATCCCCTCCCCACAGCCTGAACAAGCAGTGGTTAAGCACCAGTCAACCCCCCCACCTGAGAGCAGACTGGACTGGAGCAGGCCAGACTGGTCCAGGATGACCATTGGCCGGAGATGTGGGGAGGGCAGGCCAGGAAGCTCCTCCAGGCCCAGAGGGACGTACACCCGTGGGCCCCCAGACAGCACTGCTGACCGGCCAGCCTTCTGAGAGCCTGGGTTCACGTCGTTCTGTGGGTGAAGGGAAGAAACAGTAAGCTCAGGGTAATGTAAATACATAAATGTATACGTCTCCCCCTCCCACAGTCCCACATACAGTACATGGACAGAGAGTGTAATCAGGTCCCTCACAAAGATGTTAATTACCTTTGAAGTGGCCGGAAGCCCCAGGGAGATAGTGGGTAGGGTGCATGGGTTCTGGACTGTGAAATATGCTGAAAGACTGTCCAACAGCCTCTGAGCCAGAAAAAACAAACATAAATGTCTTCCAGCTTTTTGTCTGACACCCCCAGTGTCTCACACAGGAGTTTTAAATGTGACGAGGCATGGAGCGGCTGTTGTTTTTAAAAGAGGTGGTGGGAACAGTGATTTATGCTTGCCCAGTGTGCCTGTACGTTTCTCTGTGTGCATCTGTGTCTATCTGAGTACGCGTGTCTGCATGTGTGCGTCTCTCTGTGTGTCTGTGCCACTCACATTTCCATGCCGCTGCGGAAGACAGAATGTAAATACATGAGAAAGACAGTTCTAATGAATTTTAAAAAGGCGTGATGGAAAAATAGATAAAAAAAAGATTTAATATAAACAATATTAATAAAAATAGGTGTTGAGTGTCACGGCTGCAGCATACAGCTGTCAGCTCATCTTGCCCAGTCATTGCTGTTTAAGTCATTTTATTATAGTGGTGCAACAATCAGGGATTAACATAGGGTGTTCTTTCCGAGTTCTCGGAACACAGCCCAGCGCACTAAACAAGCTCTCCAGCTTTTGGTGGGGGGGGGGGGGGGGTCGAGGACACAGCTCTCTGGGGGGAAGCTTGCAATCTGCCTTGTCCCCATCTGTCCAAACGTGGCCGCAAAGTGATGAAGCCAAGCGTGTGAGGATGCGAAAGTGGCCTTTGGAGAGCCACCTCCCTCTGCCACTTCAGCTTCAACCTGGTGTCTCTCTCTGCTCCTGGACTGACAATGAGATCTTTGGCATGGCTTTGGGTGAATTACTTGACCCAACCGTGAAGCCTGAGACTGGTCTGTGGACCACCATGCCCAAGATCCAGCTGAAGAAACCACATCAAATCCTGACCAATGAATATAACCACTGCTATGATATACATAGTGCATTCTAAAGCTCTTGGGGGCCACACTCTAGAACAAGGTGGTAATTCACTGATCCGTGGTTAAGAGTCCCACACTGATGCAACAATAATCATCTGAAAGCCATCTACCCATACATCCAGGAGTCCATTCCAGAAAGCAGGCTTGACAAATCCAACCTGAATTCTGATTAGAGAAATTCGGTGAGATTCAGGGAATCAACAAATCCTGTAGTTGGGCTTTCAGTTTTATCCAATCAGAATTCAGGTGTAACTAAAGGATTTGTTTACTCTGCTTTCTGGAAGGAGTGCATGAATGTAAATAAACAAAGGAAAACAAAAAGGACACGGCTACTTGGCAAGAGCAGAACTGGAAAGTTCAGGCAGGATCATACATGTTTCCTGGCCAAAGCTATCAGAGCAAGTCAACTGAACCAGTGTCACACATCACGCCTGTCAACTAAAGCTGCCCGGCACAGACAAAAACCCTATAGCCCTTCTGCAATTACTTTTATTTCCAGTTCAACTTTCAGGTTATCAGCTGGCTTTTGGAAAATGAGACATTAAAGTACTTATCCTAGTCTATTTCCCTCAACTACAGTCAAAACTTCATGTGCTGTTGGTTTGAAATGTCAGAGCAAGTGAGGTGGATTTTGTTCCTAGAAAGTGAACATGAAGTAGCTGACCAAACTGCAGTACCCATCCAACCTCAGGGCTTACCTCACGGGCAAGTGTGACAGTAGGGGGCAGTACGCCGTTGTCAGGGGCCAGACTGTCATTGGGAGAGCTGGAGCCAGAAACAGGTGTGCTACTGCTGCTTGGGGAAGAGTCTAGAAGAAAGAGGTGTCATATTACATTATGTCAAAATAAAAGCCTAGTTTTATGTTATAATTCTACTTGACTTCACATACAACCTTCTGTTTCTCAGACACATGCCTGTAATTTGAATTATAATGAAAACAGTTCTGTCGTCCACCCGATCCCATTTTCTTATCTGGTTAGAGGGGCGAGCGTGCAACACATCTGACTTCTTGACATAGATTTCACGGTCCTATAGTGTTACGACACACAGCTACAGTGTTACGTGTTAACGTGGCAGCTGAGATCAAGCCTAGGCGGGTGCAGAATGAGAATAGGAGCTGAGTGGGTGTGAGCAGTAGGGGGCGCTGTAATTGACGGCACCATGTCCTGGGATGTTACAGGGCTGTGTTTACAGATGGTGGAGGCCAAGAGCAGTGGATCCTAGCTGGTACCGAGGGGCTCAGAAACAGTGTGCTTGGTGGAGCCTGGGGCGCTCTCCTTCCGGGTCAGTGGGCTCTTCCGGGTCAAGTGCTTCTTAGGCTTAAACTTCAGACTGGGTTCAGAAGCTGCAAGCAAAGTAAAGGCTATAAGATTCAGAGGCTTTGTTCATCGTGCCTTCTCAAAAATATGCAAATACAAAAGCAAATGTGTTTATGTACAAGTGTGTGAGGCTGCAACTTCAGCATAAAAACTACACACAGCTCGAGGTGCAAGTTGTCCAGGAAATGACACAGAGGTCAGGCTTAACACAGGCAGTTAGCCATTTTACCACAAAGTATAAAATCAAAGCTGAAATTCAAGCATCATGAGCTTGAACAAATAATGTCAAAGTAAACACAAAAGGCAGAAATAAATACCTGGGTGGGGTGGATATTATTTATGACTTTTTATAATGCCTTCACTAAAATTCAAACATCGATACACAGTCAGAGACCGTTTTATTTTGTAAAAATCCCTCAGCAAAAAAACGACTCCTACTAAGAGTCAATCTTTCCAACGTGATGTAACCTCACCAAATGATGCATCTAATAAGGCCTCATTGTTACGGCATTTAACACAATTGGGGACAATGGCTCTATGGGAAGGGTGTGTACGCCCTGCTTTGAAATGACTGAAGCTGTCCGGTTAAATAATGACATTCTGCAATATTGCCAGTGTCCTCTTAATCTCGGGCTGAGACTCATGACCTACATTTATTACAGCGGGTGTCAGGTATTCGCATTCCTGAACTTTTGTTGTGCTGCGTGAGATTTTTTTTTTTTGTGCAGCACTAGCCCAGAACAGCAGGCTCCAGGGTAGGGCATACAGGTGTTTCCAAAGGATTGCACGGAAGGTGCCTGACGCTCTAAAGGCGGTCTCATACGGCACAGGGAGAGTGCAGGCACGCATGGTGTGGTTACACTGCAGGCTGAAACAGGACAGGGTCTGTGCTGTATGTTCAAAAGAACAGGAATATTCTTTGTTCTGACTCTGGAACAGTACCGGCCATGATATAGCTTATCAACCCGGTAAAACACAAACGACAATTACAATAACAAATATATGGGAGCTGACCACATGCACTTTCAAAGTTTGTGGCTGAAGTATTATATTTCTTTTTAAATTTTTATTCAGGCCAATACACCCGGCACAATAAACCTGCATGGAGTGGACTCTCCAGGGGCACGTGACGTAGCATGTCAGGGCAGATGCATCGGGAATGTCGCACCTGTCCTCCTCAGCAGGGGCTGCTTCGGGGCTTCACTGGGGGGCTGTGCAGGTGGGCTCATCAGAATGGACTCCGGGGGCGCATCTGGTTCAGAAGCCAGCTCCCTGTAAGAGCAGAGGCACCCTGGGGTTCACAAAAAGCCAAACATGCCAGAGAGGAAGCTCACAGGTTTCCGGATCGGTGGCCAGTGCCAGATCAGCAGGTTTGCCGCCAGCAATCTGCTTAACTTACCAGCATCTCCCAGGGGGGTTTCTCGCTGGGCTGGAGTTGATCCGTTCTTGAGCAGCCTGCTGTTGTTTCTTCAGAATCACTTCCTGGAGTTTCTTCTTCACTGCAGAGCTGGCTACGGCACCTGTGAGTCAAAGGTGAGTCACAGAGTCATTCTGGGAAAGCTTCACCTCCGCCCAGATGCTTATCATCTTACCCCGTGTGTTAACTTGGAGAAGCTTACAGGCATTTGGTATGACCCACACAAATGGGGAAAGAATGTTTCCCAGTGCAATGGTGACTGATGGCTCTTCTGCAAGACCTTGCCAACTCATCGATCAGCATAAGGGTCTTTGTCACAGGACCCATCCTGGAAGCTTTCTGCTTTCTACTTGATGGTCTTCCTTTCTGTATTTCTTATGCATCCCAGATATTGCTGAGTAAGCCCATGGGAAATTCCATGGTTGAGTCGATTCCTTCTCTGGCTGTAACCCTGTGACATACTTTCTGTCCTCTTCGGTCCTCAAGTCTATTACCAGCTGAGTTACTGTAAAATCACAGATCTCTACACAAGTGCTTATACAGCATCTGCTCAGATGTACAGTGGCGAGACAGACCAGTCATCTGAAATCCACTCCCTAGAAGCATCTCCTCTGCTTTCAATCACATTTCCATGTGGAAAAGATAGAGGGGCAGTTTATGGAGACTAAGGACTAGCTGACCCGTGGGCCCGAGTCACTCACTCGGCTGGCTCTTGACCTTGTGTCGCAGCTGCTGTAGTTGCTGCTGCTTCACCTTCTCCTCCTCCACCTCACAAGGGTCCCTGGTGAACTGAAACAAGAAGCCGACACCATGAGCAGGAGCGGGAGGGCAGGCAGGGCACAAGGAACGGCGGTGGGCGGAGTCTCGAACCCGGACATGTCGTCGCAGCTGCTGCTCGGACAGCCATCCGCAGGGCTGACGCGGGAAGTGATCCAGGTACATGGGCTGCTGGTCAACGGTGGTCGAGATGGACCCAGGACGGGTCGACCTCTGGCTCACTCGCAGGTCCATAGGGGCAGAAACCGGGGTTGAGGGCACTCTGGTGCAGTGGGGAAGTGCTCACCTCCACTGTGGCAACACAAAGACAGAGTACAGAGAAAAATACTGAGCAATTTGGTCCGAGGGGGGAAACAACTGGTGATCTGTCTCTTGTCTAAGAGGGACGTTTGTAAACAAGCAAGAACGCCTGAGGAGAAGCAGAGGCGGCCGTGTCTGCCTGCAGGCAGGACTGAGGAGGCTGCACACTTGGTGCAGAACACAGACCGAGTATTTACACCCTCGTCGGACGCGGTTGGAATCAGAAACACGTAATGCGTCACCATCTCTCACCGCCCCACCCCCCCAACCTCCAGCTCGAAATCCTGAACCTCCGGGAGGTGCATTTCAGAGATGTTCTTGGGGCAGAGTGGAACGTGGGGTCTTTGGAGAGAGAACAACTGGAGAGGCCGTGCTAAAGACACGACCAGCAGCCCCCGTCAGCGAATTAAAACAAATCGGCAGCCAGCAGAGGCTGCAGCTCTCCCACCCGCTTGATAAAATATTGTTATTATTAGTGTAGGCCGTTTGTATGCCATCTATATGGCTCACTGATGAAAGGCTGGCGTCTCTTCCTCGGATGGGCTGGGGGTGCAAATTTCTCAGCAGCTCCAGAAATGAAATGCGACCTTTATGCCGCTCCGTCTCGCCCCCCCCTCCCCACCCCAGCAGCATCACACACTTGTCAAATCACAGCATGAAATGCCTTCGCTGAGCCACAGGAACGAGAGTCACAGATAAAAGGAGAAAAGCGTCTAAGTGAAGTCAATGCTAACAGAACTTGGGGATTTAAGTTAATCACAGTGTCACGTTGAGGACGGACCCTGATGATGGTAAACGTGGAGGGGGTGACACTAAGGTGGAGCCTCATCCTAGAAAATTCAGTAAGATTCAATGTTTTGGGGCCTAACATTTAGAATACGGAGTACATGTGGAGTCATACTTTTCTAGGTTTGCCAAATTTAAAAAGCAAATTTCATTCGTACCCATCCTCTCAACGTGAACGGGATTCTTCCAAATCATAAAATTATACACTGGAGAAAATAGCTATAGGTGTGGGGGGGTGAAAGTATGATAGAATCAAAGATAAGAAAAGGGACCCACAGCACCAGCCATGGTAGGGGTTGTGGGGTAAGATCAGTCAGCCATCTTAAGACTAAATGCATTAGCAAGTACAGAACAGTAGGTGGTGTAATGGTTAAGAACAAGTATTCATCTTGGGATCATCTCAGGAATGTATTGAAAACACAATCCCAGCTCAATATGCTAAATGAGCAACCCCAAAACACACATTAAAAAAAGAGGGTTGTGTGTGTGTATCATGGGCTGTGTACACGTACAAAATACACAGCAGAATCTGTCTCATCTCAGACTTAAAAAATTTCATGTACCTTTTCTCCTGTAAATTCAATGAAAAATCAATAGTGCAAGTTTACAAGTAATATATTATTCAAAAATATAATTAGATAAGCCTTTAAACCAGCATGCACGATGACTAAACAAATCAGTAAATGACAAATCAATGAGAAAAAAAATATCACATACCGCCACGTAATTGGATTTTATGATGGCTGTTGAGTGATGCTATGGTTATTTATTTGTTTACCATGAGGTCATTTTTAAATCTCAGAAGGCTACTTTACTATCAAATGCAATGAAGAATGTATTACCAAGCCAGCATCAGTGCAGCACTTCTGAGCCTTTTGCTTATGGTTTGTAAAGAAAGGGACAATGTTGAAAGGCCATCAGCATCCAAAGAGACTCTAATCCTTCCTCACAGAGTTCTCGCTGCTACAGAAACCAGCACATTTGTCATTCAAAGGATTGAAAGATAGATTTAATTATTTGAATGTAATTTTTCTCCCAGACGAATGATTCACAGGTCTGTATGAGGCCTCAAGAAAAGCAAGCCTTGATTGGTTAGCTAAAACGAAAGTCCATAACTAATCGGCAGATTTATAGGTATGTTGTTCTGCACCCCATCAATCACATTTAATGTAAGTGCTTGGTGCTAAAATTAGGTTAGCGACCTGAAGTACAGCTACGTGAAAAGCGCCTTCCTGTTTCATGTAGCGTAGAGTACAGGTTTAACCTGTAGGGCAACTCGACATGAATAGTACAATCATTGCCACCTGAAAGGAGTTTTTGCTTGGTCCAGTCAAACTTCCAAATTATTCTACAAAACCGCATGAGCCAGACGACTTTATGCGGGCTCACTACAAACAGGAGACAGACACAGAGTAAGGGAGAGAGAGAGAGAGAAAAGGAGAAAAACAAATACTTGGGGGCTGAAGAAAGAAATGGACATTGACAAAATCTCAGGTGCTCCTTTAAAAATTGACTCGTATTCCCGGCTGTCAGCCGTGCGACTCTTACAACAGCAACACTGAGAGATTTTCTCAGGCTATCATTCATAAAAATGAACACGGATTCAGAGAACACACACTACTGGTGAAATAAGGTAGTAAGCTTGAAACAGATTCATTTGTCTTGGATTGATTTCTGTAAAGACTACCCGATGAAAACAAGCAAACAGTGACGATACGAGCTGAAAAGCAAAGACTGCTTCCACCCAAAAGGACGCAGACCCCAGAGTGTTCACGACGCACGCGCACACACACACACACACACACACACACACACACACACACACACACACACACACACTTCCAGCAATGTTTCCGTCATGGAGGCATATCTGGGTCATACTGGTACCTGTTTTTGGTGAGGTATAGAGGCAGTCGATAAATTGAGTTCTTCCCCCAGCCAGCCCCATGGAAATTCCTCTCAAATAATGAGAAATACTTAAGAGAGAAGAGAAATGTGGAAAGACGGCTCTTGTGTTTGAGTGAAGGTTGCCCCTGCATTATTAAGATGAACTACCGGTCCACTTGAAAAACGGTTCTGTTGCGTGATCACCCGTAATTTAAAAGAACGATCCACTAAATAATTTATTACCAAATCTTTAACCTTTGTTCTAGGCTACGATTCAAAGAGCAGTAGTAGCCATCGAGATTCCTTTTCTTTCTATCCTTCTAGCCAAAGCCAGTTCAGGCCTTAAGATATTAGAAAAATGAGAGATTGATTACAGAGAAATGCCCCCCCGGACTCGTTTAAACTTTCTTTAAACCCCAAGTGGTTTTCTTATCTGCCCTTCTGCCCCCTCTGAGGCTTGAGCCTTGCCTGCATGCATTTTTGTTAATGTTTTGTGTTGCTGTGGCTTTGCATTCGGCAATGTGAGGCCTCAGTCACCGTAACCATTCCCTCAGCGAGCTGCTGCAAGGAGACAGCATGAAGCCTTAAACGTGGGACATTCGCGTGAGCGACGTCCCAACACCAGGACTGGGGCAGCCACAGCAAGGCAGACTAGTGAACTAGCTGGTAATCTCACACACACACTGACTCTGTGGTGACCGACCGCTGGCTCCCATTTTAATTCATTAAACTATGCCTTGCTCCTCCAAACCACTGAATCTCCAGAACACAAGAAAGTGGATGACAAACAAAACTTTGAAAAAAGCATTAACAAAACAGTTGTCTTATGGGGACATTCCAAATTTGCTAAACATGTCTATGTGTATACACACAAATTATACCATCCTTTAAGATGGAAAATGTTTTATCATAATGTGTACTGCTGCGTTTTACGATTTGTGTCACGGAGCATGAACCAGAATACACACAGCGTCCACCACAGACCTACTTTAAAGTAAAGATTTCAGCCTCGTCACTCACTGATGTTTCCCGTGCGTCAGTTGAACATGCCTAATCACCAGAAAAGTGCAGTTAATCGCACAAAAACAAGATGCCGCTGGCATGCGTTGTTTTCCCTTGGAAAGGCCGTATACAAGAGGCTGCCCCACCGTGATGTATGCAGGTGAAGGAGACATTCAGCTCTCTAAAGTGTAGTACTGAAGATGGATAATTTGGTTACATCAGCAACACATTAAGCCAGTATGTACTACATATCACTGTCTTCATTTACCAACTGTTATAAGAAACAAGTATGATAGAGGGCAACTGTCAGCCAGGATTCTACCAAGCTTGATCTCAACCCTTGAACTGTAACAAAAGTACCAGAGGGATGTTCTTGACTGATGTGGCTGCAGGCCTCCTGGATTCTCTGGAAATACCCTCCGCGAGGCGTCAATGTAGATCTCGCTCATTAGGACAAGAAGTTTCCAGCGAAAGTACTGGAGTAACCACAAACAGGAAAAAAAAAACCTTCCATTTGATCTCTTGGGATGACACAGCACTTTTGTCAATGTCAACATTTACAATTTTAGAAGCTTTTACAAGCTTATAACGAAAATAGTGGTTGTAAGTTCTGTCCTGACGATGTTTTTCCACCACTATACTAGATTTTGTCTGACTCCCTTACAATAAGTTTCTAAACTATTTCTGATGCTTGCTCTCAATAACCACCAGTTACTTAGTTATCTTGGCTATTCAAAGTAAGAGTTTTCAATATTGTATGAATTGCAACAGAAACTGACAGCTTATGTGATGCCAAACTCTATTATCAAGAGACAATGAAGCAGAGGATGAGATAACATGAATATCAGGGGTTTAAGCAAAGATATATAGTCCCAAATATATAGGCCCTTTTAGGGTCCAAAGCATTAGGATCTGGGGACAGTCCTAATTGGTTGACTTTTATTCTGATATAAACACACACACACAACAAAAGCATATCCCAAAATCTGCATCAAAGCAGCAGATTAAGTAAGAAGATTAAGAGGTCGAACAGATAAAATATGTAATCCTGTAAACACAGTGCATTGTCTGTTAGCTGCGTGTCCTTGTTTATGACATGGATGAGGAGTAGGCTTTGGGTTCCCATTTGAAGTCATTTTTCACTTAGCAAAAAAAGGCCACTTGCATACTTAAATAGACCAAATCACAAGGGCATCCAAAAAATTGTGGGCAATCCTTATAGAGCAAAATCGCTTACAGGAATAAAGATAAAATACATTTGATGCTAAGTTATCCATCCATCCATCCATCCATCCATCCATCCATCCATCCATCCAGAACAGGTCTGCGGTGAGCATGTAAACTATCCCAAAAAGTACCATAAATGGGATAACAGCCCATCATAGGGCTTTACCAAATTAACCAGCAGCAACTGCTAAATAGTTACTAAATTTAGCAATTAGAAATAATTATTTAGTACTAAAGTAGTAAATACTCATTTACAGTACATGATTTTTATATGTAATGTACAGATATCAATGTGGTATACTACATAAATGCATAAATAACATCGTTTAGATGAAAATTAGCGCACAGAAAATCTGATGCCGCTGTTTTAGCACAGAATAAAACAATTAAAAGGAATATTTGCATTTGAAAATGTCTGATTTGCCTCTGGCTTTGTGCATCTCAGCATAGAACCATAAGGAAGAACAGCATCGGGACAGCTCAATGATAACGTGACAAGAGTGGAACAATGATGGAAAATGGTGGGACTACAAGGGGAAAACGGTATGAGAACAATAGGAGAAAGAACAGCGTAACGACACATTTTGAAAAGGTAGAATTTCCAGCGGAGAGCCAGCCCTTCACAGCCGATCTTGTTTCCAAGATCACTTCACAGGATCATCTGCATGACTTCCAAATTAAACTTTTATCCCGCAGCAATTAATATTGTTTGAGGCTGCAGTTTCAAATTAAGCTGTCAGCTCTTCAGCTAAATATTTAATGCCCAAATTAAACAGTTGTCTCTTTGCAAAAACGTTTTACCCACAACAATCAGGCGTTCCAAAAAATCATAAAGAATTAATTAATCCAGAGAGTCAGTATTGACTATCCTTGTTAGGTACACAATTGTGAATTAAGGAAAAGAGGGCAGCAGTTATAACTCCTATCTCAAACTGAGAAGATTTAAAGTTTGTTGAAAGAAGTTGAAAAAAATCCATAACAACTGGACATGGTTAACCTTTTAATTATTTTCGTATGTCCATACTTTCTGTGTGTCCTGCCTATCACCAATGCTGTATTCATGTCCCTTTGACAGCTCTCGTTACTCTACCATAAACACACAGTGGGGGGGGGGGGGGGGTGCTTCCTTGGTGTGCTTTTTTACTAAAAGAAACCCCCAAACAACCTATCCGC
>JAACJT020000090.1:1058272-1069758 GCA_009936485.2 Gymnarchus niloticus | reverse complement strand
TCGTCCCTGCCTCCTGTCCCGCGACCGCCCAATCCACACTTTACGTCCCCCCCTCGCGCCGCACCCACGCAGCACCAGGGGGGGGGGGGGGGGGGGGGGGGGGGGGGGGGGCCTTCATGGTGAGCTCATTTACCAAAAGCACAACGCACACACACTATACCTGCCCTTCATTCTCCTAAAGTGTCTCTGTCTTCTGTCAAACTTGAAAACATACCGTAAATACATATACACAAGCTCTCTTATTTTTATTTGTACCCAGTAGATGGTAATTACAAAACAGACCTTCAAGACCTGAAGTCTAATTACGTCACCTAGAAGGCAAGTTATAAAATAAGACCCCTTGGAGCGGCAGCACTGAATTAATGATATCCTTGGCTTTGTTATGAGTGCCAGTTTATTTGGACGTATACCAATCAGCATTCAGGGCTCCCTTCCTTTACTGTGATGAGCTCTGTAGTTAATGGTTGCCGCACAAGACTGAAGCCCTTTCGCTAGCGGTTTGACCGGTGCCACACAGTGCAGCCATGAGGAAGACGGAGACACGGACACTCCATGGCATGACTGCCTCACTGGTTTCCTGGTATAACCACGGGGCTCCAGTCTCCCACTCTGAACCTTCCACAAGGACAAGGTGTATTTGCCCAGGTCCTGCTACATGTGTGGAGAGTTAAGACCTCCATTAGGCTACCACGGGAAGGCCCCAAAAACAACGCTGCAACGTTAGACCGACACACTTCACGAATACCACTGCTGTCGAAAGGCACAATATTGCCGCTAACCCCACAAGAAGCTTGGAATGGCAACAGCAAGTGGCATTTTAAGGCCTTGGGTCAAAGATCTGCACAGAGCAGAAACATTTTCATTTCCGTTTGAAATTAACATTAACCCATTTTCCTGCTACCACTTAGAGACGACACCACTGCACCCCACTGTGGCACTTCAAATGACCCAGAAAAGCTACACGCTGCACTCTGCATTTCAGTATTTCTGCCAGCTCAGCCGCGGTAGCACATCATGCCAGCAATGCTAAGGCACGTTCACTGAGGCCAAATCTGCCATGTAAGACCTCAGCACCTCCAGTTCCTGGTGTGTGCTGAGCACTGTCGGTCTTCTGCGGTCTCTCCCCCATGCCTACGTCTCCCTCTCGTCTGGAGGAGGAGGAGGAATCCACAGCTGTCGGGGACATTTGAGCCCTCAGTGCCGGAAGCAGCTACACGCTCACTAAATGTTTGAATTAACACACGTGTGTGTATTTCTAGCTACACGTCACCTGTGAACATTTGCATACGTTTGAGTAGGTTGCGTGTACACGTCATTCTGCCACCTTTGGCCATGCAACCCAAGGAAGCCATGACCCAGCGTAAGTGGAGTGGCTCCAAGGCACTACAGACTCTGGGTCCAGACTGCCACTCCCTCAGCCCCCATCACCCAAAGATGCCTCACTGTATTCCAGAAACATCAAGCGCTGTAATTAGCCTTTTTACCGTAAGTATGCCTGAGTCATTGCATTTCTCTGAGGAACTTACACAAATATGGTGATCCGGTTTCTAATCCATGTAACTACAAAAACAGGCAAGACACCTAAAGAAAAGTTTTAAAACGTTTCGTACAAAGTCGAACTCAACTTAAATTGTTCATTCTAGAAATGGTATTATTAATGTTATCCATAGCCACTTATCCAGTACAGGGTCGCAGTGTTATTACGATTAAACACATTTTAACACTTTGCTGAATTGCATTTACATGATCTTAATTTACTACAGGATTCTTGTTTATTAATAACTAATAACAATAAATGTATATTTAATTCAGCAACAACTAAACTGGAGGCAGACAGCAAAGTACAGAATCAGGTTTCATTTTTCAATGATCAATATCAAAAGAACCGTGGTTTCCCACTCTCCTCTAAGCAATCTATCTACTCTCTTGAAAAGTTTGAATCCAGTCCAAAGACAACACACTTGATTCAGTTAATTAGTGCCCTCATACCTCTTTACTTAGCTGTGATTTAAATTTGGATTGGATCTAAACTTTTCAGGGGCACTGATTAACCGAGTCAGATGTGTTGCATTTGGGTTGGATCCCAATTTTAGAGTAGCTTGCCAGGAGGAGGGTTGGAGACCCCTGGTCTAGGAATTAGAACCCTTTCTAAACAATGAGGCCTGAATTCAACTAACCAGAAGTAATTGAACAGGTTAACATAAAAGGAAACATTTAATATTTTATGGCAACTCCTTTGCAGCCAGTAACTGCCTGAGGTCTGTGATCAACAGACATAACTAGACACTTTGTATCTTCCCAGGTGTCAATGTGACAAGCCTTTACTGAGCTCAGGTGACAGTGCCAGAAAAGAAAATCATTATGAGGCTGTGAATTCAGAAGTAGTCAATCAGAAACATATCTGAGAACGTGCGTCTGCCAAAATCAACTGCTTGATGCATTATGCAGTAGAACGAGAATGGACAGGTAAACTGAAAAACGGCAAATGACCTGATAGATCTAGGTAGATTAGTGCAGTGAATGAAAGGATACTTGGAATGATCAAGCAGACCTCCTTTACAATCAACAGAACAAATTCTCTCCTCCATGCAGAGGTACATGTTTCAAAGACTACCGCCCAAAGGAGATTACATGAGCATAACCTCCGAGGCTTCACCACAAAATGCAAATGCCTGGCAAGGATCAAAAATAGAATAATTAGGTAGAAAATTGCTATAAAAAGTACATAAAAAAAACTCGAATTCTGGAGCAAAGTGCTATGGACAGATGAGACAAAAATCAATATGCACCACAGTGATGGAAAGAGGAAAGTGTGGAGAAAAGAGGAACAGCTCATGATCCAAGACATACCACCTCGTCTGTCAAACACGGTGGCAAACCTGTTATGGCTTGGGTGTGTATGGCTACCAGTAGAACAAGCTCACTTGTATCTATTTATGATGCCACTCCTGATGGCAGCAGCAGGATGAATGCTGGAGTATACAAAACCATCCTGTCTGCTCAGATCCAGGCAAACACATCAAAATTGATGGGACCATATTTTGTATCATGCATCAGGACAGTGTCCCTAAACACAAGGCCAAAGTGATCAACCAGTTTACAAGGGTTAAATGGTTAAATATTCCTGACTGGCAAAGTCAATCACCTGACCTCAGTCCAACTGAGCATGCATTCTACTTGATGAAGGAAGATTTAAAACAGAAAGTACCTGCAGTAATGCAGGAACTGAAAATGCCTGTAATAAAGAACCAGTGGAGCATCGCAGGGAAAGATTCGAAGTATCTAGTGATGTCTACAGATCGTGAAGATCTTTCAACTTTGATGTAAACTCATCTGAATTAAAGCTATGGCTTGGTACTTACATTTTTTTTTTTTTTTAAAATGTGTTCAGGTTCCGAGCCTAAAGAATGAAAAACAAGCTGCTGCCAAAATACCTACGGTTTATGAATCTTTCTTACAATTTCCTTGTCAACTGCAGGGAAATCACTGGAAAGCTCACACACTAAATGCCACGCATCAACCTTCATGTGGTTGTTCGCTGAAGGAGAATCATATGGAGAAACTGTATGAATTGTTCTTTTAAATTGCCTGCCTATAGTCCATAATATTTCAGGCCTTGTTACATTCCTATACCATCACGCCAATGTATTTCAGTCACTCATAAAATGGCCAGTTACACTGCTTTAAATTTAGTGGAGAATTTTATTGTGCATTTTCTTAGATTTCATCGAACTGGTTTCCATCTTTTTTTGTCTAAATCATTTGATTGTTATGCTTTAAAATGAACTGTAGTAACATCATTTTAATGAGTATGTTATCTTTGTTTTTACAACTACATTACGACCTAAAAGTTTGAAGTTCTAACAGTACCCAAAATTTTTATGTAGACCTACTGTTTCACCCCATTGTAAGTGTACAAAGTTTCTCCCAAAATTCTGTGCAGTTGTCTGTATATACATCCAACAGTGGGCTGAGCATCTAGAATACCAAGAATTTTCCCAATGGGTTGCTTGACAAATGGCCCGGTGCCACATGAAATAGGCTACACACTACTTTTAAAACTAAACGAAAACACCAAATAATGATTAGTTCTGACAGGTTTCAGTCTCCCTGAAAGAATGTATGGAATGGCAATATCAGACTAGAGTTTTGGTGGAGCGGTCTGAGTAAATGTCCAGGGCCATTTTTCATTCCCAGTCTGTCCCTACATCCATCTAATTCAAGTGGCTGCTGATCAACCTGCCAGCTGTAGAGAGGAACGACGTCCTAGCGAACGTTATAGGTACGTTACAGGAAGGTTATGAACGTAATGAGAACGTTTTTGGGCGTTGTGAGAACGGTCCCTGTTTGCTGCGGTGGACCACCACCCAGCCGCCAACTAGCCAATTCATAAGCTAACCTTGATTAAATAAATATTAACCGTAAAATGTAAAGCTAATTTCCAAGAAGAACCAATAGCGCTATAATCGCTCCAGCGCCTAATGAAAGTGTGGCGTTCTGGTCAGGAATTGGCGGTTTCTGGGCACCGACCTGCGCTTCAAAATCAGCTGTGTAAACGCCGCAGCCCAGGCGTAAACGACAGAAATAGACTGCTTGGAAGATGTTCTGTTAAAAAAAAAAACCAAAACAAAACAAAAACGGTGGATTAATGGTAGTCACCTGAAAGCTTGTAAATATTTCCTGAAATTCACAGCGAGACGACAGCGTAGTTGTCACGTTCCTGTGAGGAGAGGTGTAATCTGAATGCATTGTTTTCCATTCTATCTCTTCATTAATGTATTTAATTAGTAGGGTCGTGAACAAAACAAGGATTTACAGTATTCTTTTATGTAGTTTTTGACCCGAATCGACACGTCTGAGCTCCAGCTGTGCGCTCGCATAGAGGACACAGAAGACAGGGGATCGCCTTACCTGCATGATAACAGGTCACCCGATCCCAGACCGGTGCGGTCGCAAAGTTTAAATGTTCCCGACACGGAGGAGAGCCACGGCACTGTATCGCAGATCCTCAACCATGTAACGTGATGCCCTGGCCAGCGTAAATTAAAAGTAACCCCGCATTTCAGATCAGGCCATCTGTATGTGCGATCTCGTCAAACATTGAAGTTGTGCGCTGAGCTCGGTGCATTCTGCTCAAGAGCCGTAATACTTCACCTGACTCATACTAACCTAATCTTGGGGACGGATGACAAACGCATGTTGATAGAGGCTGTCTCGTTTTATGTTAACTGCTTCTTGACACAAAACGCAGTTCATATCTGTCCACTGGCTCGCTGTCAGCTAACCACACAAATTAAGTCAGTTTGCAAAAACGCAGTAACCACACGAATACAAGCAAAAGTAACGTCAAACACACGGAAGCTCATGAAGATTCTACCATGACGAAATCGGGTTTAACAATTACATTGACCTCCATACACATCTAATCACCGGCACAATATTGAAAAATACCACAAAGATCCAAATCTTTACCAGAAATGAAATAAATTAGGCTTACATTTATTTTTCGACAACTGAACAATTATTGGTTTATTTCCGCATCCCAGCCAGTTTATAAGAAGAGCGTTTGCTGTACACCTGTCCCCCAGCATGATTCAGCTGATACATTACAGTATTAGAGATACACCACATTGTGTAACACATTAAAGCGACTTACCTATACGTACCACGAACGACGTGTCAGGTTTCTGTATTGATCACTCTTGTCGGACCTGAAGCAGTAAATGCACCTGTGAGGGACGATAAGAAAACGTAAGATGCTTTTATTCATCGATGATAAGATTACTTCTGCCCCTCTCTGTCTCGGCTACACATGGAAAGACGATTTCAACCTTGCACGGACAAACCGTCAAACAGCTTTTCCCTATGGGTTACGCAGGCTACTGAAAGCGTCGTGAAAGACTGGCACAAACCTGTTTCCTTTCATCGAACACCTACGTTTGCATCATAAATGCTGTCTTGGGAAGAGTCGATTCGCAAATCATATTCAGAAAAAAATCATCAGTTGTTCCATAAAAACATGCCAGCCGAGCGATGCCCAGTTGAACACTAAACGTATGCAATTTCAGTATCTATAGATCTTTTAACTTCTCTAAGAAATAAATTCAGTTTTTTTTTTTTTAAATATACGGATTACCCTACCAGAAAGATCCCTGAGAAGACTCTCAATTTACGGTAACATGACATTTAAATTAACGCCTGACACGGACCGTGTTGCGTTTTCCGCGTCAACAGACCAAAGTATGACAATCGGTTATTAATTCGGAGCCCGGCACGTTGCTCAGGTAAGTGTCTTATTTCATCCTCTTCCCTGTTTGCACGAAACCTCTTCTGAAATGTGCGGAGAACTGCAGGAGGTTAAGCGATGATCGAGGGACGCGGCACGGAAAGACCAAGCGGCGAAAACAAGCGAGTCGGCCCTATGGGAAACGAAAATAGGTGGGCAGCACCAAAAATAGCCTTGACATCAAAACGACTTCTATATCTCATTGTTTTCACGGCAAGGCAGTCTATTGGCGAACCCTGCGCCCAGCCCGACGTCGATGCCCCGTCCTCGCAGTATCCTGAGACCTTCTGTGGCTCTGTGGCTCCACCTGTTGAAGCGCCCGCGGGTGTTCAAGGCAGAAATAAGAAGCATCCTTAGACATCAGAGATACCGTGACCCGATAAAATAGAGCTCCGCTGTTTAAAACAGTGTTCAGTAATTTAGTCAAGCTTGGTTAAGAGCTTGGCTGATGGGCAAGCATGCAGTATATACATTCTAATGATAGTTATTATAAGTGTGGCGTTCTAATTGCATAGCCAGAGGTTCAACAAAGCCCTGAGGTTGAGAAACCCTACATTTCTTTGGTAATTGCACATTTTCATGTGAATTCTCCCATGCTACCAGCGGTGTCGTTCTGTTGTATAACCAGACAACAAAAATGTAAATTACCTTTATTGTCATGCCACTGAAGGCACTGCACATAACTTTCATCCGTTTATCTACTATCCACTCATCCATGGTCCAACCACTTATCCAATACAGGGTCGTGACACCTTAGGTCATCTGGTCTGTGACAATCGATACCTTGTAAGATATCCTAAAACTTTCAGAGACCGAGTCATTCGAGAAACAAGGAGTGAAAATTGTACAAGACACATTCATTCTTGCATACATCTGCTGATAAATGATACTGAATGTGCACCAAGATGGAGTGGTATCCCATTCAGGGTGTCCCTATCTTATGCCCTGTCCTTTCCGGGGACAGGTGTCAGACTCACCGCAACCCGGTACCGGATACAAGGTATGGAAAATGGATGGATGCATAAATGTGATATGTAAGTGAATGTCATTGCTACCCACTTTAATTTTTCTTTCATTGTCCTTCCTTTTATTCGCTGTCTTTGATGCAAAAAAGAAATAAGGCATTGGTATTTTGCCTTGTGTTTGTATGTGTTTTTCAGTCTACAAATACACCCTTTCATAAAGCAGAATGAACTTGTATAGAATCTCACAACATTTATTACAATGCGTATACAGCACCCAATGCTGTTGTGTCTGTAGTGTGTGAGAACGAGAATGAAAGGGGGAACAGGAGCAGGCAGAGAAGGTTCTGGAATGTCATAGAGAGAAAGAGCAAGGAAGTAAGCGGCAGGGAGCACAGGGCAAGGATGAGGGTTGCCTGCCCGTGGGATCCCTCTCTCAGGAAGCCATCCGGAATGCCAGGAATGCCGGCAGAGACTGCAGCAGCCCCAGCTAAAGCAGATGGCTGGGGCCAGACAGGGAGGTGGCGTGAGAGGGCGGGGTGGCGATGGGTGGGGGCAGTGGGGTAGAAAGAGTGATGGAGAGAAAGGCCAAAACACATGGAAAGAAAAAGTAAGAGGGGCTATAGAAAAAACGTGGGTGGAGAGAAGGTGTGGCACATAACGTTGCTGTACTTCAGTTCTGAGACTCCAAGATAACTGCTCCCAGACCAAGGAAAGAAAAAAAAAATTAACTCCCGCTCGGTGAATCAAGAGCATTTATGCGCATGTACACAGAGACATTACTGCTTCGCATCTGGCGAAACTTCTGAACTGCGATATTCACCCTGTTTTGCTTCACTTTGCACATTTCTACTGACCACATCATGCTGACGACAGCCAGAATCATTGGGGACAACGAAATGCGTTCCAAACGTTTTAAAAGGTCTGGGATAGATGTACAAGGCTAGTTTTCCTGTTTTGCAGCATGATCGCCCCGCAGAGAGCATTATACTGAGCCCGTGTTAATCAAACGTAAGATTCGGCGCAGCTGCAGCCGTGCAACTGTTAGGAAGCGCTGCTGAAACGGCTGCCATCAGCAGGAAACTTCTCCCCGCGCAACTCTGTTTGTGATCTACAAGTGAAATCATTTAAAATCGCGATGGTCACCGTGAGATTGCGTCGGTTAACCAGATAAAGGCGGGACGATCTCTCATTTTTAAATTACTCAGTTCCCCATCACTGCATAAATAGACGCGTTCGTCCCACGCATTGTCGCCCTATCAAGTTAATATGAATTGTTTCTGAATGTGATTAACGTTTGTTTCTGTTGAGGTCTTCACTCTTCCTCACAGCCTACAGCAGACAGCACACTGTCCGCTTTAGCTACGAATCCAGGCAGCTTTTGCGTAGTGGAAGCAATAAATACGTCCAGCTGCCAGTAAACAGCCGGCAACACGGGGTTGCACTTCTAAATTCTAACGTAGAAGGACACCTGAGCCAGCACATTACAACTGAACCAATTTCATATTTTTTTCTTATTATGTTGCTTCTTTTCCAGCACCCACGTCTCATCACTTCACATATTAACAGCACTGCCAAATGTTAAGTGCGGTAAGCAATCCCGGGAAATTTCGGAAGGTTTAAACGGTAACCGCAGCTCTAAATATAACACTTCAAAACCGAGAAAGTGACGCCAAACGCCCACACGTTTCAAAAACAACAAGATCAATGCAGTGGGAGACCGAGGGAGAACCGGCGCTCCGGTTACTTTCCCTTCTCGGGATTCCCTTCTCGGGCGGTGAGTCACGCCTCGCCAGCCTCTCTAAGCTGGCACCCCCGGACAGGGAATTCACACTTTGACGGACAGCCCCGAGCGATGACAGTCCGTTACCACTCCTTTCAACCTCGCTATTCTTAGCTGCGATGCAATCTAGTAGAATCCTCTTATTAACATGAATCATTGGGATTCCCCCCCCACTTGAAGCACCAAAACGGCAGTCAGTGGAGCTTTGAAAACAGATGGTTTTTGTCCTTGGTTTCGAGGCCTCATAATGTGCTGTGCAATTAACTTTGGACTTTAATTATATTTTAAACATACGCCTGGAAAAGTAGACTGACCATGTAGCAGATGAGCTGCAAAATCAATAGCAAATTCCAATTCACTGATAAGCAAAGAAAATATCCATGCATGAGTATCTATAGTGTGCCTGGCGCTCCTGTACTGCTATTCCCCTATGGAGTGAAATCTGGCAGCCTGTCTGTGTTACACATTGTGTACACATTTTCTAATGAGGCCACGTGAATAGGAACGCAATCCCAGCAGCCACCCAAGGAGTTTCTCTATGTTATTCCTCAAATAGGTCCTATAAAGCTGATGGAATATAAATGGGTGTGACCAGCAAACCCAGAATATAAACAGAAAGAGACTAACATTATGGACTGAGTCATCTAAGCAGTAAGCTGCTTATTCGTCAGATGGTGACTGTGAAGTAGGGTTTTTTTTTTTGGTTAATCTTTTGTTTCATTCTTTGATTTGATTGTTAAAGGGACGCTTTAAGTTTATTTATTGACCATATGGATTCCATTTACCTATGTTTACACTGTAAAGAAACACATTTTAATGTAAAATCATGCATGGTATCAAGAAAGCCGTCCCATTTATAAATCGCCACAGTAAGAGTAAAGAATCTTGAAGGAAACATATTTAATTCCATTTTAAAATACTGCCTTCCGGGTGAAAAGCATCTGGGACTTGTAAAATATGAATAACAACAGCTGATACCTTTTAAAATTCTAAAAAGTACGTATTTGCTTTCTGAAAATGTTTTCCATAATAGATGGGAGCTAAATGCGATGACTTGACACCCGTTTACATCTTCAGCATGTTACCACAGTTACACTTCAGAGGATAGTGTGGTCGGTAACAAGTGCAGTGCTCCTGTTTTCTCACAAGATGGAGTGCTGAGCAGCTGCTGATTTGTTTTAAACGTGAAGTGTGTCACCAAACACGGAATAAACCCGTCATTAAGTGATATTTCTGTTGTACGTGTTTGGTAATTCATACTGGAAACTCAGAGCATCGAACAATGAGGAACTCTACTGGCCACTCTCCAGTTTGATTTCTTAAGTTTAATTTTTTATATTCACAAGGCAAAGCTAAAGTTTTCATGAGTCCGCAGGGCACACACAAGAATTTCACTGTACCAAGTACGTGTGATAATAAAGAACCCACGAATCCTTGAATGTTTAATGACCAGCAGTTCAAAATGAATTCCTCGGCCATGTGACTAGGCTAGGACGATTACTCCTCACTAATGAAAGATTCTCAGCCCTCTAAAGGCCACAGCATTATGACCACTTTTCTAAATAACAACAGCAATATCATCCAGTCAGTACAATAGAATGTGCATAAGGTGTTAAGCACAATTTGACAGCTGAGATGTCCTTACAGCAGGTGTCACCTGAGATCTCACGGCAATTACACTAGCCGCTCATTGACTTCAATAGCTGCCTCAAGATAGCAAATAATGTTTCTCCCAGTATTGTCTATCACACAGCCTAGCTCGTCTCCTTGGTGTGTACCAGAGTTTGACACAAATGCCTCAGCATATTGAGATGGCCCTCTGTTGCTGCTCCATCCTCCTGTTAGCACAGGGTATTGTTTGGACGCAATTCCTTGTTCCCCCTGGAGGAATATCTTGTATTTGGGTCCACGTTTGGGTGACATGATGAAGCTATTATTTTTTTTGCTCACCCTGCTAGACTCCTTACAGAAACTAATGTATTTGGATATATAACCAACGGGCTCACATACAGTCATGCTAATAAAGTAACTGGTGTGCTGATGAAATAAGCAGAAGTAAGCTGTATATGGTATTTACTGGATGATCAACCAGAGCGGTAAAGCATTTAAAGGAAGTAGAGCAAGAACAGGACCCAAATAAGCAAATCAATGTTTAAACCCTATACTATGTCCTGCATCCTCCTTATTGCTCCCCGATCCTCATCCTCCCATCTTGCATAATGAGGTATCAAAGACTGTGGAGAATATATGGAGAGAAATGCTGGAGTTGTACAGAATCAAATCTCTCAAATATCTTGAGGGTAATGCAGATTCAGTCCAGTGGCATTATTTTGTATTCAGTGAAAAGAAAAAAGCTCTTGTGCACAGACACCAGAGGTCTGGTGTGTGTGTGTGTGTGTGTGTGTGTGTGTGTGTGTGTGTGTGTGTGTGTGTGTGTGTGTGTGTGTGGGGGGGG
>JAACJT020000090.1:1045972-1056605 GCA_009936485.2 Gymnarchus niloticus | reverse complement strand
TATTTTGTATTCAGTGAAAAAAAAAAAGCTCTTGTGCACAGACACCAGGGGTCTGGTGTGTGTGTGTGTGTGTGTGTGTGTGTGTGTGTGTGTGTGTGTGTGTGTGTGTGTGTGTGTATTGGGGAGGGGGGGTGACAGGAAGCTGACATTTCCTGCCCGGACCAGAGGGGCCAACCAATACTATGCTGAACCGTACGTGTACGTGTGTTCACGTGTACATGCCGGCGCATTAAGATGTCAAAGATCTTATACAAATATCCGCTGAGTTTCTATATCTGTTAGTTTCGCAATTCCATATCTATTAAAAGCGGGAATACATTTTTGTTACCCTTATTTAAGAATCACGATTGAATAGTTTAGAATGAGTAAGAAGTGTATGGCAAACGAATTAATCGGATCTTACAAAAACGAAGCGTCATCTCCGCGCCTTAACACGATCCATGTGTTCGCTAGTTTATTACCCAAAGAGATGGATGACAAAAATAACTAAGTCAATGCATCGGAAGAGATAAGATGACAAGACTCACAATGCAGTACGCCTTATGTCTGATGAAATAACATTGACGGGAACATTATTAAACAGGAGAATAAGTAAAATGCCAAATCGAAACCTAAATGTAATATGGGTAGTGATCATTAATGCATATTGAATAAAAGACTTTCATTGTCAGCGGCGATATAAATATTTCCTACTACTTCAATTTGAAAAAACAAGATGGACTTTACGATCCGGCTTATTTGAGCCCATCGGACGATTAGGGAGGCTTTAGAGTAACCATCCGAGTGTGAATCCGGGAAGTACTAGCCGACACAAAGACATAGGCAACGGGTTTCTGTCTGATGGTGTTGTGAGATTTTTATGTATCATTTTGCTAAATGGATGGCAAAATTAAAACTTGGATACAAAAATACGAACTAGACCGTCATACACAGTACCATACCACATACAGCTGGTTCATAAGAGGACTCTGTAAATAAGGTATTAATAATAGAGCTCTTCTCAATACTAAAACACTTACAGTTCGTTATGATCAGTTGTTGCTGGGGGTGTGTCGGGGGGTATAATTTGTCACAGCTGCTCATCACACTGAGTAATTGAAACCTGCGTCGATGGCTGCGGCTGTTTTATGCATGTCGACTCTTAACACTCCCGGAATAACAGTCGCAGTAAGAGGTGTTAAGAGAGCCACTCCATCTCATCGTAGTAAATAAAAACGAAACGACGAGTACTGTCTGCAAATCAATGTTAATAAACTGCAGGTGACGCCCCCTGCCGTCTGTATACATACCCTGCACTCAGGTCGGACCTCGGTCTTTATTATTCTGGGCTCCCACGTTATCCGCTGATTGTGACACACAATATATGGAATCGTCGATGCTCTAAATATCAAATGGTTGAATGCGTAATATGAAAAAGAGAGAAAGTGACCAAAAGAGGGGCACCATGTTTAGTATGTTAAATGCATTTTTTGGAACCGGGTTTATGCTTTGTGCTCTGGTCAGGACTAATTTAGAATGAAAAAAAGAACAAATTTATTTTATAACGATGCTGTTCCAAGACTGTATGTCACACAGTTGCTGAATTTCTTTTTTCCCTCAGTAAAACGGCTCTTTCGCCTAACGTATATAGGCCTGTTTATACCGGAGCAAACAACTGACTTTCCGCCGAAACGATGTCCGGCTACGTTCAGAAGTAGCACTTTATCCTGTTACTGGAGGTCTTATTCTTTTTTCAGTAGTTCATTCTGTGTTGGCTACATCCTATGTAGTAGCTATACATATAAAACCCGGAATTTAAAGCAATTCGTTACTACCCAACAAACAGGGAACCTTCCCACAACGTCCAGTAACGTTCTCATTACGTTCTTAACGTACCTGTAACCCGCAATATTTTTGACTTAAGGGGGATTCCGAGTACCATAAATGTAAGATACGTTTAAAAGTGCTTTGAAACTACATTTAAAGTTTAATTTTCTGGAAAGCTGACTACAGTCCAACCCGCTATGTGAAGTGCATCTCTCCACCGTAACGAGCGTCGAAGTCAACAGGGTATAATCTGCGTTTGCCATCCGTATCCCGGCACTCAAAACACTGGATGGTCTTCATTATTATCTGAAGAGTGCATAAAGGTGATATACGGGTGGGGGCTGTCTCGCAAAAATACTCCCGGGAGAGCCAAATTAAAAATCAAATAAAAACTGAGAAAGTTTTAAGACCGGCGCGTAGGAGTAGTGATATTAAAGTTTGGTGAGACCGACATCGGTGTAGTTGAGCTGGACCATCAATTAACACCCCCACCAAGCCTCTGAGGCAAGAGTCAGCCTGTGTAAACTGACAAAACTGAATTGAAACCCCCTTTGTTGCCATGTGTCAATACCTACCATTGATGGCAGCATATGCTTTTAGTTGTAAGCATGTTATCCTCCTTTGCCAGTACCCGAAATAGAGTATGTAGAGTGAAAAGGGAAAGAGACTGAAAAAGACAGGACTGACAAATGTGCAGACAGACAGAATCAGAGAGGGACAGATGGAAGCTCGCAGCCTTCCCTACATTGGCTCAGACAGCAAATCCAGCCACAGCTCACTTCATTCCAACCATCCACGCCTTTTACAATGCATACCCACCCCTTTTCCCTCTGCCTGGTCTGCCCACTAGCACAAACTTTGGGAAAAAATGACAAAACAAACAAAAACAAACCAACCTAGGAAATTCCCTGTTTAGGGTCTATTCCTTCTGCTGTGTCTCCAGATCTGGATTTCATGCTGAAACATCATGCTATAGATGAAGTGACTTTTCTTGTTCACTGACTTACAGGGTTGGTGTATGGTATCTGTTTCCAATTTTCTCCTCCCTAAATTCAGAAAAAGACACCTCCAAAATCAACAGGGGGTGGGGGAACTGAGATCGACAGGACACTTTTTCCCATGGCTTTTTGCAACATAAAGTAAAACTACCAGGTCAGTCTTTCTTAGCACTGGAAGGCTCAACATGTTCCTGCGAGAACCGTGTTTAAAAACAACACAGGAGGCAGTTGCCGCACTGTATAAACTTGAGTAAGGGTAGGTAAAAAAAAAAAAAGACCGTCTGCATGGGGTAGACTTCTGTTTATCAGTGAGATGCATGCAAACACATGAAAAAAAAAGCTAAACAACAAAAGAAAACTGTCAGACTGAACTGCTATCCACCTTAAATAACATCAGTTTGAACAACTCAACTGAGGTCTCTGACCTGAGATCAGAATCAGTAGCACTTTCCTGTCATCACATCTATCCCTCCAAGCCCACCCCTGGCACGCAGGATACGCCACTGACAAATAGATCAGTGTTGGTAAGCGAAGGACACCCTATTACCAACCTGTGCCACGAACATCCAGTTTGAAAGCTCAGAGGCTGTCCGTGCTCAGCGTAGTCCTGGAAGCCATCAAGGTATCGGGAAGGGAGGACAGAGCATGCGGTCCGGAGTGGAGCTTGTAAAAAAGCCAGGAGGAGGAGTGAAGTGCGACGAAGATGGGTACGATGGACTAAGAGCCTTTCTCCCGTTTTTCTGTTTTACATGTGTGCATTCACACACATCCTGTGGCAGCTGGTCTCTTCTGTCACCGCTTAGCAGTGTGCCAACGCAGCCCCGCTACTTCCAGTGAGCTACCAAAAAGAGGAAAGCGGCAAGAAGAGTGAGAGAGCATGAGTGAAGAGGGGGAGAGAGAGAGAGAGAGGGGAGGGGAGGGACTGTCTGAGAAGAAGCCGGAGGCAGAGTGAAACAATGGCAGGAAACCCTATATCGGGGTGCAAAGAACCAAATTAAAAATAATTAAATCCTACAGAAGAATGAAAGGGCTTTAAGCTCACATATATGCCTCTCATGCCCCCGTTAAAAATTTCAGCAAGAGGTCTCTGTATATGGCCACTGATGGAGCTGTGAAAATGGAGGCGAGCTGGTTTGATATGAGTGAAGGATACATGTGGCCAGTGAGTGATGCACCAGTCGTCAGTAGGGCCCCATGGTTTTTAGATCACGCTCACGTTGCTATTTCTTCCACCGTCATTCCCTGCTGCAAAACTGGCTGCCACAATGTCAAACTCAGGCGAACTCTTGCTCCCTGGCTCTGCTCCCTATGGCTGATGCACAGAAGGTGCAGGCCTGCCTCGAGTTCGTTCCAAAGCACGATTTGAAGGGAACCCCATTTTGTGATGATCTGGGTTCTATTACGCAGCACTGATTTGGTCTTTGCTCTCCAGTTTTTTGGTTCAAAAAGGATCCACAATGGCTGTGAAGATGGTTTGGCTTACGGGCAATTTAGAAGCAGCTTCTGAAGCATGCCCTTGCCCCCATAGCATGAACGTCCTCAGGAAGTTCCCAGGCACAACTGGCATACCAACTGCCATCTCATCTGCACCAGCTGGTCACGTGATCATGCGGTAAGTAAACCACCTGAAGCAGTCGGCTAAGCTTGTTGCATTTGAGGCCTGACGTTATGGTCAGTACCAACTAGTATTGCCATCAGACCTGGCTGGCATGGGCATAATGGAGCCATTCTTGCCTCAGAATAATTACATACACATGGAGGCTTATTTCACCCTGGTAATTCAATCTTCTCTAAAAAAGGGGCAGTCACTGGAAAAGACAGAGAGAGAGAAAGATGACAGACAGATGCTAGCATGAGAAATGGGAGGAGAGGAGCCAAACATGATACAGCATCTATCGGTCCAAAATTTTTAGGAATCTTAAAATTACAGCCGCCGAGTCAATAAACAAACTGGAGCATAGCATATAAAACAGCATAAAATTTATACTGGAATAACCATGTAAATTCATCCCAAGGTACTTTACTCAGAACCATAATTCAGCAGTGGAGGTTGCAAGGTCGTTTATGAAGCAGTATTTTAACAGCTTTGGACAAGCACCCAAATTAATCTCTGTGCAAGGAGTTCCATAAACGGTAACCAGCAAAGCCAGAGTGCAGTTAGACGTAGGGCTGGTATATTTTTACATCCTTCAGTAACCCCAATCTAGAGTAAAAAAGCGAAGCTTTGGAAACATTTAGACAATGGTATTCTCCGGTAAAGAACAACCAGTCCTGCCGTATCATTTAAGTGGAAGATGGAAAACTCACATGGGATAAAGCTACAGTGAGTTTAGTGGTTTTCACACTGTTACTCCTGCATTGATCAGCATTAAATGTGGACCACTGAACTCAGCTTGCTAATAAATCCATGAAGGACAACTTTCCTACCTGAGGAAGAGTCACTGACAACAGTGGGGGTTCTTGGAGCCTGTCCCAGGCAGCACTGGGCCCAAGGCTGGTGTGTACCCTGCATCGTAGGTAAATAGCTGTTGTGATCAATTATAAAAAATAAACATATAACACATATAAAGAGATACATATTTCTTACCAATGCACGCTCAGCTATGTTTGCAGGCAAGGTATTTTCTAAATATTTTTGCTGTAATCTTCTAGTTTCTGAAAGGAATTTAAAAACAGCACAAACATGGAGGGGAACAGTCAGCAATTCAGCTCCTTGGCACCCTGGATTTGACTGGGACCGTTACCGCTCACATCTCTTTGTGATGGATGACAGGGTGCAAATTAACCCAGAGGCTGCTGACAAGAATTACAAGCTGCCAAATACAATGCTAGTCATTTATTTAAAACAGGGGAAAAAGAGTCACATTGTAAAATATGAAGAGTTGTACATAGCAGACATTAGAGCTGTTTTCTTAAAGGGCATGATCACCAGCTGGGTGATGTTTCATTTTCCCAGACATAGCACATGATAGCTATCTGTTTACATAAGGTTACAGTTGTCTCTGTCACTTTTAGTTAAGTGTGTTGGAAAATGTACAGTAATCCATACAGACACCTTCTGAGATTTCCTTTAAACGTAATAGAGTTGATTTTGGCAGCTAGTCTGATGATAAGACTTTAAATGGATTTTCAGCATTTCCACTTGCAAGATCATGTTTCTCAAGTGTGTTCATTATTAGTGTAAGTTCATTTACTGCAGTGTATGATTGTGGGATTTCTTAGCGTAGGTATGACTGACAGACATTTTTACAGATTTAGTGGGGCTACCTCCAGCTCCCCCATCCCGAAAGAAAGGGGTAGGATCAAGAGTTGGTGTCAAGGTTGCATCTGTTCCTTTAATTTGGGAGCAGACGCAGCGTGGAGAGGCCAGTACCACAATACTGGGAACTGTCCAGCTTCCTGACCACATCCCCCGGTCCCTCCCCCCAAGCTTGCTTCTTCTGACCTTCAACAGAAAATTACAAACATACATACACTCATGCATATTTAGACGCAGAAGATAAAGCTTGTCTTCTCCAGGGTGAGGAACATCTTAAATTACATACATATCATCCTCACTCATTTCATAGAGCAGAGATGGATGATTATGGATAAAGAAACACAAGACATCTGAAGTCAGATTTTCAGAAATACTGTGAGAGATGCAGAAGATTGAGGGTGATCAGAAGGGTTTACTCATTACTGAGCAGAAATAGCCCCCCACTTTCGTTGTTCATCATGCAAAACGATCACAAAGTCAGTTCGAGTCATCTCAACCCCCCCCCCCCAGTCATCTTCATTTCCATGTTGAGCCTGTTAAAACTCCCAACCCTCATACCTACAAAACAACACTGTGCGTGTCCACAGCATAGACCTCACCACATCTTATTATGGCTTCTTACACTAAAGTTATGTTCGGGTGGGGTGATGACCAGAGTTTTCCTGCCCCTTCCATGACTAAAATATAAGGCTCTCTATAGACCTTCAGTATGCATGACACATTCTCTAACACTCTGTTTGCAAGTTCGTGTCTGTGTTCCCTTTCTTGAGGGCAAATACATTTGATGTCTTCATATTTAGTCCACCGATGGTGTGTGTCATATTATATTGTATTGTTCACTGACAACATGCTCTGGTTTTGTCTGCCAAACGTAGGCCTGTGGTTCAGGGAGGAGGACTCTCAAGCCTTCATTTGAATAAAAACAACCATAAGTCCAGGGGACATTCTAGTCTGAAGTCCATGAAGTATTAGGTTCTCCCGCAAAGTGTTACTTCTGGCCATGTGTACAGGAAAGCAGGGTGGGAGACATGTGGATACCTGTCCTTAGAGGTCCCTGGGGGCAAAAGTACTCTTTTTCTCCCAGTCAGAAGATCCAAGCTCATGTGATGTTGCCTTGGGTACAGATTGTGACAAATACCTTTTGGGGTAAAACTGCAGAGACTGCTATTGGCACAATGTAGGGGCATCCCGATTGGCCGTGTTATTTGTGGCATTCCCAGGACGACATACTGCACAGTGATACTGTGTTAACTGTTACTTGTGTGTTTCCATGCACTGTTTTTCCCCCAGTTAATCTTCCAGTGATGATAATAGCAGTCAGCCTCGGTGGCTCTGCAGAATGAGCAGAGTGCCCATACTGCCCCCGAGTCCCAGAGGGACTGCAAACCGTGTGGGCAGGACAATGTCACACAAGCATGATCAGCAGCAGTTCAGGGCGACGGACAGGATGGTAGGAGAGCATAAAAGCATCAAACTGTCAGAGAGGCTGGAGAATATTAATCTGTATTTCACTCCAACTGCACGCAGTTTGCTATCTGATACACCACAACATCTGGTGAACTTCCTGAAGGCGCGGTGTAAATACGCAGGCAAGCAAATACACGATAATGCTAACAACATTAGCAGTGTTTTGGATTCATATGCATCTCCTGCCCACGTTCCAGCATTTTTTGTTGTTTATAATCTGGTACTTCCTCCATACTCTGTTCACGGAATGGCCCCAACAACTTCGAGGGGGAGGAGCAGAGGAGAAGGTCGGGAAGTTAGTGGGGGTTGGTGTTTGTGCTCTGGCATCTATGCGAGCTGGTCACTCTTGCCATGGTGCCTCACTCTGGTGGTCAAGAGCTTTGTTACGGAAACATGGCCAACAACAGAAGTTCCATCCATTACCTTATAAGTCCTACTGGTTACATTTTATTAGATGCAGTGGTGGTTCTAGACCATTTCAAATAGGCGGCCAGGGTGGGGCCAGTTGTTGTGTTGTTGGGGCACGTATGAAAAAATGAAAACACTTCTGTTGCCACCAATCAAATTGCAAATTAATGAAACGAACATTGCAGTGTATAAAAGGAGCAGTTGGGGAGAGCTTCCTCACTGACTGCTGTGTGAGGGGGACGTCCAGACTTCCAGGGATTTCTGTCACCACAGATTACGAAGAAGTGAGGTAGAAATTTAAAACAAGCAGTTAGAGGCTGAAACAAAAACACAGAAACCCTTTAGAGTAACATGACATTACGTATCTACAGTAGGTCTTAAGTGAGGACAGTTATGCAGAAATTCATCAATATATCTAACATTAAGCCAGGAAATAATTCTCTGAGCTGCCTTTACTCAGAGATAAAGAAAATTATAACTTCTCCTTATCTGTCACATTGCATTGCTAGCTCTGCAACTTCTAGAAGCCAACAGATGGAGAATATGGGCTAGGGCCTCTAGATGGAGACTGCTATACACAACAGGTGAAGCCTGGATTATTTTTGACGGATATGATCTGCCTATCCATTTTCCAAGCCCTTTATCTTATACAGGGTCACAAGGGGGCATGCAGCCTATCCCAGGCAGCTCTGGGCACAAGGCAGGGAGGCACCCTGGATGGGGTGCCAACTCATCACAGGGCACACAGATATGATCAGTGTTAAGCAGCAGACAATATATCCCAGTGAATGTGAATTGTGATGCTGGTTCAGGCATAATAGGGTCGGCAAAGCTGCACAGGAGTGACCCACGAGGCAGTGGTTATGCTGCATTATGGCCATGGAGCGCACACCTGGTCGAAGGTTCGACTCGCGTGGCTGTTTCAGCTCAACGTGCCATACCGCTTGAGAAACAACACAGGAGCTGACATTGCAAATCACAGGATAGCCCAGGTCTACGGAACTGCCTGCTCTTAAACAACACACACACAGGCATGCAACAATTGGATACACATTTATTCACTTAACTGGCGCACACACGAAGCAGGAATTGGCTGGAAAAATGGTTTGCATCCATTCCGAAATTTTCTTCTTGGCCTATGGACTCTGAGAAGAACAGAAACATTTTAATGGAATAATGAAGAGCACCCTGACCTCTCTGAAGGAGCAGATTTTTTCAGTAACTAGAACCAAAAGTGTTGCTCTCTAAGTAAGAGAAGCTCATAATTCCAAAGTGCCCAGGTCCTGCTGGTTTTATAGGTTACCATGACGTCACCTTAACGAAGGGAAAATAGACTCACACCCAAGTGGATTTCAAACTGACCCATTTTAGTAAAAAAAAAAACAACGACACGAGGCCAGGTCCACACTTAGCTATGCGTATGTACGTATATGTAGAAAGAACAAATCAAATAAATAAGTTAATCGATAGCACTCCCAATAAATGCTACGTATATGAGCCAAAAATATGGATGCCTGTGACCTCAAAGTTACTGTGATGCTCGGTGACAGCACAGTTTCTGAGGTGATGCATGAATGTGCGTAAGCCCCCTCCTGATGATCTAGGGATATAGTTCCTATTATCCTGTTCCCCCCTCCCCTTATTTTCTGCCATTCCGTAGAGAGTCAAGACCATTTGGGAAAAACTGTTACCTGGGGGTATCAACATGCCTTTTTTGTAAAGGAACAGAGATATAACGTAACAAAAACGACATCTGCGCTGATACGGAACAGATCGAGAGCACTCAGAGGAACACGGCATTATCTGGCATCCTAAGGAAACTGACAAAAAAAGCAGGGCGAGAGGGTGTAAACGCATAAGCATTACTGTGGACAGTGGTGAATGGCACAGATATCTGAGTACTGGAAACTGCGGAATAGCAAACAAACTGACTGCAGCACGTTCCTCCGTAAGAAAGACAGGTGGTTGTCGAGTTCAGCCGGCCCATGACGGGCACGGGAGATTGCAGCAGAGTGTTCCCTTGGTGGCTAATCAGAATAGCTAAACCTCATCCAATAGGCCTGCAGTAAGGACAGCTGTTAATGTGTTTTATGCGTCCATTTGCCCTTGACCATAGCTGTGCTGTAAAAGCTGGATCTTGCAGTTATCAAGGTTTTGCATGCCTCTGTTCAATTGACCTGCTTACCTCCAAGAGATATTCTCTCCTGTGAGTAGAGCGACACAGACCAGCTTCCACCGTGGCAGCCTGGCAACTGCATAATCAAAATCACATTATCAACTTCTGTCTTCCCAGTGAGCTAACTGCTCGTGCTTTCTGCCCCTGGGCAAGTTCCCAGGAGATGTGATGCTTCTCTCCAACACACAGAGGTTGCTCTGAAGCTGGAGCATATCTGGAAGCTGCAGGTCTCTCCCTGTCCCACCTGAGAAAACACCTCTACGAAGCTGGATGCAGAAATGGGGTGCTGGGCTTTGTGGAAAGAAGGGAAAGTGCTGAAATTTGGCAGCAAAATTTGTGGTAATTACTATCCAATCTCTGTTCTGTCTGGACACAGATATAAATAGACCTGTGAGCTGGGGGGGGGGGGGGGGGGGTGGGAAAAACAAAGGGGGGGTGTTGTTATTGGGGTGGGGAAAACAGCGGGGGGGATGCCGGGGGGGGGGAAGGGGGTTTTTTCATCCCCCCCGCGGTGGGGTT
>JAACJT020000090.1:1000683-1027030 GCA_009936485.2 Gymnarchus niloticus | reverse complement strand
CCCCCACACACACACACACACACACACACACACACACACTGGCCCCTTCAATTCCACATTCGGAATGAACTGAAATTTAAACACACACGCAACAGTGCAAAAAGAAACTCCAGAAGAATACAGAGACACTCAAAGAATGTGTACGTTTTTGAAATCAATGTTAATGTGCAATATTGGACTGCTCATCACGCGACTACTTTCAACTGGAGCACTAGGATGACGACCGCTTGCACGATGCCCCCCAGGTTCCTAGTAAAACATTAGGCGACATTTCATGTTAAATAAAAAAAAACACATATGGAAACAGATAAGCTGCCCGTATCAGCCAGCTTCATACACAGCACAGGTGTGGCCCACTCTGCACTTACATTATTAATACAATAGGACAAAAATAACCTCCAATGTCTGTTTACTACTTGATACCAAATATGCTTATTTAGCTTTCCCTTTATCACTCTAAAAACAGGCACCTAGAGAAATACACCCCTGGAATGGTCCAAGACTGAATACAGGGGGGTGAAACTAGGTTCAGAGATTGGTTAGGCTGCAGCTGCTTTTCACTCTCCAGCGTTTTGAGCTAGGTGACTAACAGGCTAGAAAGCACCATGGTGGAAAACAAACCTCATTAAGCGTTTATTATATGCACTGTTGCGGCTGGATACATTTTACAGAAGTGATTTGAGTCAGGAACCTTAAGCTGAGGCCCCCCAGAACGCAAATAGTCACCAATGGTACAGCTGTGCCACTGTTTCTATAAAAGATTCAGTGGTTTTTGAAATGCCCCTGACAACAGTGCGTGGGCCGTCAGTTGCGTGTGTGGCATCCTCTGAAAGCCCCTGTTAATAACTCAGAGATTGGCATTTTATACATCACCTGTATCCCCATGGTCTATGACATGGACGAAAACAACACTTCAACAGAGAAACATGGCAGGTTGCCTGGCGGGGACTGCTGTGGGGCACGTCAAAGTTACAGGAAAACAAAGGTTAAATAAACAGTAGATTTCTGTAAACATGAAAATATCAGAAAAGTAGGATGAGGCCTGTTTAACAACCACTAACTCAATCACATTAATAATCAAAATCCATTAAGATCACATGTGTCAAACCCATGGGCAGCCATTTCCTAGTCTTTTATATAACTGCCCTTCAATATCCACAATATCCATATCCAATATCCATCTGACCCACTAAATAACCATATCAGTTATTTAAGCTAACAAGGGTCAGCTGTAGGTCAAGAGTAGATGATATGTGAGTGTTCCACTTTGGATGTTAAAATAATTAAGGTTTATAGCAGAGCTGATGGTTTCTGTTGTTTTTTACATGCTGAAGAAAGACTATGGAAAGTTAAGCTTAGAACAGCTAGAAAATTGAGGAAAAATTACAGAGAATTTCTGCCAGTGAAAGTTTATCCCAAAGCACTGAAGTAGGAATATAGTTATCCAATAACCCTCCATTGAATGAGACACTACATCTCAAAGCATGAGATGGACATACCTCAGCTGAACCTTAGGGTTGGAAGAGAGGAAAGACCACTAGACCAGCTGCTGAAATCCTGACTTGCAAATTTCCAAGTACTACTTCATTTAAAGGGGCAGTCATCCTCATTTAAGGTAGATAAGTAAAGCAAGTGAGTAATTTAGTTAGTAAGTAAATACATAAATAAATGGGTCCCTGGTGGCTCAGTAGTTACCAGTGGTTGCCTCACCCCTCCAGGACTGGGTGGGGGGTTGAATCCACATGAGCTCTATGTATGTCAATTTAACACGTTTGTCTCATGTCTCCTGAATCTCTAAATTTCCCATAGTGACTGACTGTGTGGGTGTATGTGGTCTGCGATGGTGGTCTTGCATCCCATCCAAAGTGCCCAGTGCTGCCTGAGATAGGCACCTGCCCCCCAAAACCCTGATCAGGATAAACAGTTACAAGATGGATGGATCAATAAGCAATAGAAAATTGTCAGTCTAAACATACCACACTCTTTTTTTGCATAAAAAGTCAACATTGATGCAATATACCCTTCAGCTCATTATTGTAAATGTTTATCTACACTGGAACGTTTAACGGCAGTTTCCCTCGTGATAGCTCAGGGTAGTTCAGCTTCAGAGTCTCCTGTCTCACTCCTATCCCCTTCACATCTTAGCCTTGCAGAGTAACGGCCTCAAGGAAAGTTAGCAGAGAAGACCTCTTATCTACATACACAAGTGTCTCCCCTGTGAAAGAATACTGACAATTAACTGTCTCTGAGTGACTGGATGCGCTGATAAATCTTTTTTCAATCTTCGTGCTCGTGGACCAGACAAGGAAAAATTCAAATCTTTCAGACGTTATTGCAAAGATAACAATGTCAGCGGGTGGCTTTTTCCAGGTTGTGAAATACTTTTCCGGAAGACTGCACCATCAGACTAAAGAATCATTTATGCTTTCGTTGGTTTTGTAGTAAACGTTTTAGCCATATCTTATGCGATTGGAAAAACACTTTGCCTTGTTTTTCAGTTCTCAAAAGGATCCTTTTAAGAAGAATATGAAGCAGTTTACGAATTTAACTGGAAGGTAGCCAGGGCAATGAATCATAGTAACATCAGCATGTATTCAGGTAAAGCGATGAAAATTATAAACCAGTCTTTTTAGAGGCTTCTGGTCTCAACACTCTTGATTTCCTCTAATTCAAAACTACCTGCTACCTGTCAAGAACATTGTTGTTAATGCTAGTATAACGTAATAATAAAATCCCTCTTTTCATCAACAAGAACATCTATGACATCACCAAACAGCTGTTTACAGTACCTCCAACTCAAAGAAAGCATTTGATACTTAGTCAAAATTTTATGATACTCATACAATTGACGACTGCAACCTTGAGTCATAGGTTATATATAGTCAGCACTAAAACTCACCACCTGGCTTCAATCTCCTCATAATTTACATATTAAAGGCATTCAGTTTGGTGCACTGTGGCTATCAATGTCTAACTGAATAGATAACCGGAAGGAAAATATTATTAAACTGCTGACATCTGCCTTTGAGTTATTATATAATTTGGAATGAATTGCAATTACTGTAGTTTACATGTGATAGTGTGGCAACTGGGGCCAAGAGACGCCAACACTGCAAACGGACATTTACTGAGTAAGGAGGCTGTAACAGAAGAAAAAGCAGGTGCTTCTTAAGTGGAGTTTTGGAGGGCGGTAAAAGCTTTGTGTGGTACATTAGCACTGTAGGGTGGAACGGCCGAATGTAAAATGGATCAAACTAAATTTTTGGCAACTTCACGGGGCTTGATCAATGTTCCAAAGGGAGCTAGCGAGCATTTGGAGCAGCCCGGTGGGCACAGCTAGAACATACAAAACCAAAATTTGAATTTGGTGTCCAAGGTGCTGCTATACAGAATTGAGTTCTGTCTAAGCCTTTAGCTTTCGCACGAAATACGTCATGTCTGCATCAGTATCACACAGCTTGTAAACTGGGACGCTGCAGAAAATCTCCAAACGCCTCTGTGTTTGCGCTGTGTATTGCAACCATGTCACATATATAATACAGAAGGTTCATATGACACCAAAAAATTTTTTAAAGCGGCCGAAAGCTTGAAGAAATGTATTGCCATCCTGTGGCAACTCAGCAAATAGCAATAAAAGCATTCTTAAAATAAGAGAATAACTTTGAATGTACTATCATTTTATTAATATTATTTACATTACTTTTTCAATGAATTAGGGCTGCGAATTTAACGCGTTAACAGCATGAATTTACATTTTTTTATGCTGTTTATGCATTCTTCTGGCTGGAACCTTTTTGCCATCTGTAGTTCTTGGTTAAGTAAAGCCCCGGTGCCCCTACAGTGCTATTTGTAACTGACAACTGCTCTTTTAAACGCAAATTTTATTGTAAATCTTTCCCCAATGGCTGTACTACTACCAGGATGGAACCTAATATTTCATCAAAAATTAGACCGGATTACTAATTATTCAGCAAGAACCTATCCTGGTCAGAGTTGTAGGGGGAGGAGCCTGCAGTCTATCCCACAAATCATACAGCACACCCTAGATGGAATGCCAGTCCATCACAAGACATACATACGCACTTACAGCATGGCCAACTAAACTGTAGGAGGAAACCCACAACGCACAGGGAGAACACAAATTTCACACACATGAAGCAGAGGTGGGATTCAAACCCCAAACTTGGGAGGTGTGAGGCAGCAGTGCTACTCTGAGCCAGCACACACAGCTGTACCAAATTCAGAAATTGTTCTATACAAGTATACAACAGACCTAAGATTTTTGTATAAGGGTACAATTAGCTGGTTGATTTCAGAACCTTCTCAGCCATGTCCTTCTTCCTTGTCCAAGATACAGGACAGCAGGTTCTGTTGTGATACACAAACCAGCCTACAAAGCAGTCAAAATCCTAAAGTCACTGTAGAAGCAAAGATAAATAAATACATAAAACAAAACAGTCAAACAACATCTGCAGCGCTATAATCAGTATTTTATTTTTGTTTTTCCAAACATATGTGATTTATATATATTTATATACACGTTACATGAAGAACTAACAAAGAAAAGGAGAGACAAACTATAACATGAACGACAGTGGAAACTGTGGTACTGCTAACAGAACATCGAATCCCGAAACAACAATACCGAGACTGGACTTGTAATGCCATACGACCAAAACCCAAAGGAAAAAAAAACAAAAAAAACAAAACACTACAGGGGCCACAGAACTTGCTCGTATGTGTAATCGATCACTATGCGCACTTCCGTGCGGGAAGCAATTCAGCGTCATGCTGAAAAGCCCGCTTTAGTGACTGAGGAGGCAAAATGTAGATACAGAGGTACTGTGCGTGTCCACGAGCTGCACTCGTACTTAAGGCATTCGCATACTTGATTTCTCCAACCTTTTGCGATGTACGGTACATACAGGCGTGTTACGAGGGCTTGGTGCATATGCACACGTGTAGAGGGACTGAGGTAACGTGCCCCACTGACTTCAAATGCTGTCCGTAAAAAACCTGTGAACAAATATCTTCTGCAGCTACATGGATAACCACTCGATTAGCTTCTCGTTTATAAGGCATATAATCATAGGCACAGAGATTTAACTAAGTTCAGGTGCTAAAGTATATTTAACAGATTCATGGATTATTGAGCAAAGACAACATCCATTTTATTTCTATAACTACTGTTTACATGCATGTACTACATATTTATTTTCAGGTTAATATTTTTTACTGTACAAATTACATTGTTTTCATGCAGCCTACTAAAACAGCTTTTGTAAGCGGTTAAAGTTTTATTTTCTTTTTGGCTGTAAAACTGGTTACTTGTCCCTCACTTCATTCCTGACCTGCTCGAAATGCCCTCAGCAGCAATCTGGCCCGGTGTCACACTCCTAAATGGTGTAACGGTGTAACGTTCACAGTGTGTAAGAGAAAAGTAACACTGAATCAAACGGCAGGACGACAGCTTGGACTCTCAAAAAGTCTGATGGAAGGAAAACCAACCAATTTTATTTGGCATGAAGAAAACCCCACCCTCAGAAGGGGAGGTGCCCAAAATGGGCATGAGTAAGTGGTCTGGTGGAAGCCCACCAGCATCACTAAATGACAGTACAGAGGCAGGAAACGTTTCTTACACAAGAGACTGCCCACCCCCACCTGTGCACCTTCTCGGCAATCGTAAATAAGACAGGCTATGCATTGCTGTAATAACAATGACAACGGAGACGATGACAGAGACCAGGACCCAGATGTTGGTCAAACAGCAGCAGGAGTAGCAGCATATTGAAATGCTATCTTTGCTTTCCCTGGTGGCTCTGTTGAACAATCTGTCAAGGCCTGAGGTGTCCAAGATCACATACGCCATCTCCGGTCTTACACAGTTCACTTTCAACCATACAACCATGTTGAGGCGGAGCCAATGAGGCCACATAAACGAACAGACTGATCTATTACGACACTGAAAAATAAATTTTCCTCACACCTATAAGGCAGCTTATACTACACTGAAAACGAGACTGTCAGAAATAGAACATTTATATTTAATACATGTAGCAAAGAAGATAAACTTTCTACACATCTAGATCCATACTTAGTCACACGGATAACCAAAGCAACAGGGAACCAGTGAGAGGGGAGGATGTCATCCTGCAGGTATAGCTGAGGTGAACAAAACCATACAAAACATGCCTTGACCAGCTGTGGTATTGGCAAGAAGGTGCTATGTGACACCTAACTGACGAGATGCCTTGAGGTAATTGCCCAAAAACTGGATAGCAATAAATACAAACAAAAATACAAGACTGTAAAACAAAAAAAACAGTGAGTGGAGAGGTAGTTTAATCTGGTTCCACATACCCTGTTGTGTACTAGGAGAAAACTAACTAACTAACTAACTAACTAACTAACAACAGCCATTATGGAGCTCTAGAGAGGAAGGAAAGCTGAGATACAAAATAGAAACTGAGGCTGAATGATCACAGATATAAGACCATGCTGTGATGCCATACCCTCCAGAATCCACCATGAAAGCTGTGAATACTTCCATTTAGAAATGATCATTTAAACAATTCCCATCTCTGCTTCTGTATGCCGATCATCAGAAAGCATACGCAAATCGGCACCACATTCAACTCCAAGGTCCCCAGTGCCACGGCTGTGAGGGAAAACACCTCTGTCAGATGACCATAACCTCTGCTCTCTATCATCATAACCCGACACATGGCAAAATGAGGCTAACTGTCCAGTTCTACATTGCAAGACTGGGAAGCCGGTTCATTACAAAATCATAACTTGGCAACTATCCTGTTGGCACTTACGGTAGCAGAGCCCTATACAGAAGCTGTAAAAATCAAATCATACGAGAGAAAAAAAAAAATGCTGTCCTACAGAAGAGAGGACTGACCGACAAACGCATCTTTTACTCAAGCTCGTCTCTGTACAAGGTACATCCAGACCTCATCAGGCTAAAACACTCCTGAAATCTAGAGCGCCGAGTATTATGTATGTGGTCCAACACTGCTGCCCAAATTACGACCTCAGAGAGTAGTTCAAACGACTGCTCAAACTTGCGGTCTGTCAGTGCTCCATTTTCACAAGTCTTCAAAGCTTGCTTACTTCTGTTACGTGCCAGGTAAGCCGAGAGCTTGTCAGGAGCCAGAGCCATTTCTGGGAACAGCAGCTCCTGGCTTCAATCCTAACTGAAACGATGCAAAAAGTCCAGAGTGTGATCTTCCATGGCATTAGCATGAGAATGGAGCTAGCTACCTTCAACTCCAATCTTACATCTTACATCCAAAACATTCAGTTGGATTTTTGATTGCCGTTCGGTTCCGCAGTTTTATCACACCGTTTTTCTTTTGAAATTTCTTTTAACGCATAACTTATGGCTTTATTAGTAAGCAGCATCACATTTAGCATTTTAATCCTTATTTCTCCTTATTTGCTAAACTCAAAGTAAGAACAAATATAAAAACGGCATTTAAAAATACTGTCCTGCGTCAATGATAGTATTGGAAATTCACAAACCAGGTAAAGAATATATAAATAAGCTTGAGTTCAATCACTTGTAAAAGAAATTATAGCAATTATATTTGCATATATATATTGAGAATATATAATTATTTTAGCATAATCTATTCAGCCCTGTATACAGCAATGATCAAATGTAGAGCTATTTACATGTCGTAACCACAAGAGGGCAGAACAAGAGCAAAGAATGAGAAGGAAGACTGCACCTTAAAAATTTATGTCGGAGTCTGATTGAGGCAAGGTTTTGAAATCAGACTGTTACAGTTGATCAAAATAAATAAAATGTGGTTCTACTGTTGTTAAATTAATACATGACGACAGATTATGATGGAAAAGAATGAAAAACAATGAAAGCAATTGCCTTCAGAGCGATGTTTGCAAGAGGATCTCCTGAGAAAGCTGAAAGGTACCAAAAGGCCATAACAGCCACAGAAAATGCATTCATAGAGGTGAAAGCTCATGAATGGGAAGAATTTGGAGAGAACATGGAGAAAAATTATCAGGCGGCCCCAAAGATGTTCAGGCAAACTGATGCCTCACCAGGGTGAGGCGGGACCTTGCTTACCAATTCTGAGGATATTGTTATGCGGTGAAAAGAACACTATGTGTAACTTCTCAACCTGGTGGATATGCGGTCTCACCAGGAGGCAGTGCTGCGAACTTCTGTTGGATCAGAGTCTATTACAACAGCTGAAGTTACCACAGTGATCAGAGGCCTCCATGGTGGAAAAAGCTGCAGGCTGGATCAAGTCCACCCAGGGATGTTGAAAGCACTGGAAATTGTTGAGATGATGTGGTTGAAGTGCCTTTTCAATGTTGCATGGAAGGTGGAAAAAGCATCTCAGAACTGCCACACAGGGGTGGTGGTCCCATTTTCTATAAAGGGTTATAACATGATACATTCCAAATACACGGGGGTCACACTTCTCAGCCCCTCTGGCAAAATCTATGTTAGGGTTCTGGAGAGGAGACTCGCCCAATAATCAAACCAAGTATTTAAGGGGAACAATGCAGAATCCAGTCTGGCCATGCAACAGTGGGCTGACTCTTCTGCCTCGTACAGCTACCTGAGTGTTTGTGGGAATATTCTAACCCAGTCTACATGTTCTTGGTTGACCTGGAGAAGGCCTATGCCCGTGGGCCTAGACATATACTGTGGGAGGTGCTACAGGAACACAGGCTACTGAGGCTGCTATTGCATGCCATTCGGTCCCTGTCTAAATGAAGTAAGAATTACGTCCGCATTATTGACACAAAATCAAAAGCTGATTTGAGTGGGTGTTGGATTCCATTAAGGGTGGGTCTTGTCTCCATGAGAGGGTAAGGAGTTCAAAGATCCGGGGGGACTTCAAAATAGAGCCTCTGCTCATTCCAATTCAGAGGAGCCAGCTGAGGTACTTCAGGCTATCTAACCAGGATGCCACCTGCAGCTGCTCTAGGCACTGTCCACTGCACGGAGGCTCCAGGGAAGACCCAGGACACACCGGCTGGTTGATATCTCCCAGCTGGCCTGGGAATGTCTGGGGATCCTCCAGAGTAAGCAATAATCTGTGACCATGTAAAGAAACGTTGGCTCTAACCTGCTCAGCATGGTCCCAGCATGACCCTCACCTGGAGAAATGGCAAGAGGATGATGATGACCTTTTGCTCGCTGATCTGAGCTTATCCCCAAATACAGGCTTGCAAAACCATCGTGTATGTAGATGTAAACCCTTAGGGGCCTCAGCATTAACAGAATGGATTTGCTCTTCACCTCTTGACAATGGAACAAGAAAAGCCACTCAAAAAAAATACATAAAAATATAGAAATAGTAAGAGTGCACATTAACAACAGACAGCCTACCTGTCGAGTGGGTAAATATTAACAAAATCCAGCAGATAGCAAGGGTACTAGGAAAAACAAACCAGAGTAGGATTCCCAAATTAGTAATGTGTGATCTCATTAGCCTGGGGGGGGTGTTTAATATTTCTTTCTCCTTGAATATATTTTGCTGGCTAATAATACTGATATTACATGAACTTACAAAACATCTGCACAGACCCCCTACAATTTCACTACAGACCCCCTGAAATACCTGGTCTATAGGGTGTATGTCAGACAAGTTAATCATAATTAGCTACCTAAAGCTAAGCATAAAGCATCTGATGCATTGTTTAAGAGAGAAAATCCTTACTTCTAAAATATTTTATCCATATGCCAATTCGAGTTACTGTAGTTAGGAAGATAACTGTCTGATATGGCGCTTTAATTGAACGAAAGCACAAAAAAGCCTTAAAAACTAACCACATGCGTTAGAAAAACACAGCATCTAAGGGTTTATGAAAAAAAATGAGGAGCAAATTCAGGAGAGTAGCAGCTTTGAGAACTTGTAGCTCCAACAGACATTTCAATAGCGCGGTCATACTGGAAAGTATCTGAGCATCCCTACACTACACTGCAATGGGACTCAGCATATAGCAACTATGATGCATAAAATAAAAATGGACACAAATCAAAAACATACCCTCTATCAGACCCTGACATGCTAGCTCAAAAGTGGTCATATTTATGTCCTCTTTTAAAGAGAAGGCAGCTTTCACTCGAGGCAGCAGAATCTGCAGGCGTCTTCACCTCAGCATATTTACGGAACTGCAGAACACACTGCAAAAGCCACACACACGCGTACATCTTCTGATAAGACTGATTATTCATTTCTTTGAATAGAAACTTCTTAAATATACCATATCTCCCTTTAATTATAAAATTTCACCTTTCCCACAATCCCCTGCAGCCATCCTTAACATTACCTCCTCCCACCCACCACACCCCAAGCAGCAGTCCTACTCATTCATGGTTATGCGACCCGGGTCGCCCTAGGAGGCCTCACTGCCAAACACTTCCAGCACGAGTGGCGTGAGTTGCATGCTGTGCTCGGGCTGGAACGACAGCGAGCGATACTGCTTAGAGTGCTCCTCGTTCAGGCTCCGCAGGTCCGCTAACTTCTGGATCATCTTGGCGTATAGCAGCTGCCCACCGGGGTGGTTGACACGGATGTAGGCCTGCAGGATCTCTGAGAGGTGGTCCTGCAGGGCCTCCACACGGGCGTGGTCCTGGACACCCGGGCGATCTGCAAGGAAGGGAGAAAAAAAAAAATAGACAAAGAGCTTCACTGTTGATTTAGAAAATGGTAGCACCCATGACTGTGACCATATCCATCTAACAAGAAGGCATCTGCCTTGGCATCAGACACACACACACACACACACACGGGTAGGTCCAATTTCGTACCCGGAGACAGGAGGCAGATAGCCATAAGCAGCACGTGTTCCTCCTCGTGGAGGTTCAGTTTCTTCAGTCCCACCTGGAACTTGACCAGGGGCTCCAGCAGCTCCAGCGTGTGACCAGCTATGGGAAGAAGGTTCGGATTAATTACAAAATGAGGCAGTCTAGGCAATGCTTAATATGAACACTCTCAGGAAGAGCAACTTAACAAGAGAGACCTGTGCGTAACCCAGGTTAATAAGGGGTGATTAATATGGGGGACATTACCATGGGGGACTTTTATTCCCTCATACTTTAATAACATAAATTTAACTGTGAGGGAGCTTATTAAGAGAAAGTGAACAAGGGAAACAAAACATAAAGGTGGTCAATAAAAGGAACTTAACTACGAGGGAACGTCGGGGGGTGGGGAGAGGGAAGCCGCCCCGCCCTCTATGGTCACATGTCAGCACCCCGCCTCGCCAATCGCTGCCGCTTGCCAACCACACGTGCAAGTAGGCGGAACTGGCGCTCCAATTGCTTCTGCCAGACGTGGAAGTGCCGGGGGGTTTAAAGGAGGCGGAGGATCCCAGAAGAGGGAGAGGACCAGACGACTGGCTAACCAGTTTGCTCTGCTTACAGACAGTTCGACTAGAGGAGCTGGCGAAGAGATCGCGTAACTTCCACGTCAAGCCCCTCCCCCCCTCAGCTGTGGACCATCCGGAATGAGCGGTCCTCTCCTAGCTGCTAGACGGGAGCGTTGGCTCCATCCACCACCCTGCAGAGGTTCCCCCAGCTCCGGCGGCCCCTTTGTTTTCCTTTATTTCTTGATGCTGGTGTGACTTTGATTTAATTTGGGGGAATAAAGCACTGCACTGCACTACAGCATCCCTCGCCTGGCCTCCGCTCTGTGGCGTCTCCAACCCATCACAGGGAATAACATCAATTTAACTGTGAGGGTAAGCTTAATAAGAGGAAGTGAACGGGGAAATGAAGCATGAGGGAGGAACTTAAGCTAAGTATTCGGGGAGTTATTGAGAGGAACCTAATCATGAATGACCTTTGTACCCTGGAACTTAAGTGCGAAGAAGTTAATAACAGAAACCTACAGTAACTAGAAGAACCTGACCATCAGCCAGTTTAGCTGGGGGGCCACAAGCATGCAGGACACCTAAAGTGACAATGTTTGGAAGCTTCTGGACTGTGACTCTCACCCTTGGTGACATCACTGATGCAGTACTTGTAGTCAGGGCTGCCACAGCTCCAGGACATGTCTTCCAGGTTGAAGGACTGGTTGGACCGTAGCATGATAACTTCAATCACACTGGATTTCAGCAGTGCAATCTGGTCCTCTGCACTCAGCTCCCTGAGTATCACAAGGAGGGAAGATGTCATGGTTTATAACCGAACTCTAAAGGATTAGATTTTTTGACCAATTAATAATAAGCTCATAAATTATGTGCAACACCACACCTGACTGAAAAACTACAGACACGGCATTAGGGGCAACTAGTGTGGTAATAGTGAGGTGTAGTCTTCTTCATAAATATAGTACAGACAGCAGCATCAAAAGATTGATTAAATACCCCCTCAGATATTGTTTAATATCACCCAGAGGTGTTTACGTCAAACACTTTTTTCCCAGTGCTCAGTCAGTGGCATGAGGATAAATGGTACAGAGGGTTCAGGACTTCTCACTGTTACCCAGACAACACTGAGGCTCATTTAAAGGTACTCCAGAGGAGAGGATCACATATGCATAATGATTTAGCCTTATGTATCACATTCGATCGGTATATTGTTTCATCCACCTATCTTCCATAACCACATTTCTAGTGCAGGATTGTGGTGAGACGTGAGCCTACCCCAGGAAGCACCAAGAACAGCCACGAGGGGATGCCAGTCGATTGCGGGGCATATACACTAAACACACAATCACCCACCAAGGGCAATTTAGAGACACTAATTGCCTTAACTGCAGGAGGAAACCGAAGTACATGGAGAAAATCTATGCAACCCAGTGTAGGACACGCCAATGCTACAAGTAGCACAGGCAAAGGTAATTGAATGCCCAACCCTGCAGGAGTGAGGCTACAGGCCTAACAGCTAAGCCACTGTGTTGGACAAACATGGCGCCAATGGAGAAATTCAAAATCACAAAGGAAATTACACGTCTACATGAAAGTTCGATTAAATTTGCAGCACGTGAGGCTACACACGCAAATACAGAGTCCCGGGTTTAATGCACACCTGAAGCCTGGAATCATCTTGGCGAAGCCGATGACCTTCTGGATGCTGTAGCTGACCAGGTCGGCCAGGTGTGGAAGCATGGAGAGGCCACCAGTTCCTTCTGTGTTGGACTCGGGGCTACTGTTGCTGTCTTGGAACATCATCAGCATGTTGCTGAAGTTCATCGGCTTCATGTCCATGGACTCTGGGGCAGGAGGAGGGGAGCCTTTCAGCGGACGCCTGCGTGCACCCAGTCCGTCATGTCAGAGATGAGAGATCGATTTCTCCCCTAGAGCTCCATTCGGTTTAAATATGGCGAGTGCAAGGATATTTCCACAGCAAGTTAGAGATATTTGAGCGCTTGAGAACACTGGTGGGGGGGTAACTGGGTGACTGAAAAACCTAAGTCAGCAGATTTTTTAAAGAAGACCCAGATCTCTTGAGATTCTTCAAGCCTGATGCTTCATGAGATTATCTCCAGTAACCATCCCCTTACATATGTTTAAAAATTATTAAAGATTTAGCTAGAAATCTTTAAACCTTTAATTTCAGATCATTAACCACCTTCCACATGCATATTTAATTTAATGTGTCTTACTGTTAAAGTTTTCTTTAGGTTTATTGAGTGGTTTTGATTCTGTTCATATTTTCTCTTGATGGTGTGGAGGAGACAATTAGAGTTGCTAAATTAATTCACTCCTCATGGTATGTCATTAAGTCATTCTAGATTGTTAGCTAATTAGCACCAGACTAGTCCTGAGTGCTCATCAATTGACCATCAATTGTTTGCTGATAAGTGCCACTAGTAGACCTCTTTGTCAAAAGCATTAATATGGTCTTCTTCAGTCACTAGAATTCAAACTGTAACTATGGCAAATCCTTGTTTTAATAGATTAAGAGGTGGAAATTGATGTCTAACGAGTTAAAAAAAAAGTGTGCTAAAAATACCACAGTATGAAAAGATAGATAGACAAGGTAACACCTTGCCCTGGTTCACAGTATTTGTATGAAATACACATAAAGGGATCAAAAGTAATAGTTCTTAGCTGTTTGGTATATTATTTGTTCAAAGATCTTCTTGCATGGTACAGGCAACCTATCTATCCTCTTAGATTTCTACCTAAAGAAACTTTTTGTATATTTCTGTAGCATGTAGCATAACTTGAAAATAGGTGTCAAACCGACCCATAGGACATAAGGACAGGAGGATGGAATTAGGCTTTGATTAAACATTTTGGGCAAATAAACCAAGCAGCATATAAAACTGTTATGCTCTCTAACTTAAGAAAACTAATCGTGGGACATTGGATCATTCTTCCCGGTCTCCACTTTTCTAAGTCACTGCGAAAGAAGATGCTGAAAATTAGGACGTAAAAATACACTTTTAGTGAGCTAAAGAAGAGAGCCACTTTCAGTACACATTTACTGAAAAAAACGACTTAAAAAGGAACTTTATTTCTACTGCACAACTAACCTCAGCTATTTAAAGACTGAAGATAATAGACTTGTCCAAGACAAACAAACAGACATCATTCATCAGTTTTATGCAAAGCATCATCAATGCAGGAGGAATAATGGACATCCTTCCAATGTTGTTTCTCAGTCTCACAGTCTAACCCATTTGTTGCCCCATCTGCTTTTAGTCAGAGTGTCTCACCTCAGAATGGCCAAATGGCACATGTGAAGGATGTCAGCCTCAAAGACAGCTAGGAAACGGGTCATTCTGCTAGGCTGGAACTTCTGATAGAGCCTGACTGTTAACCGCCCACTCTCCAAAAAGTACAGCCCAAACCCAGGGACTTACCTGGGGAGTGGTTGAAAGAGTCAGAGGAAGTGTCGGACAGAGACTGGAGGGAGGCAGCACGGCTGGCACTGCGTGTCACGGGACCCTGGCGCACCGGGGGCTTCCATGCCATGTTCAAGAGAGAACGGAGACAGTCACAGCTGTGCCTATCTAAAGGACATGGATGAGATTCCAATACAGCTGCTAAGGACTTTGTCACATTAAAGTGTCTCACTTAAAAGGATGATGGGCAGGTGAAATTCGCCATCTATATCCCATAAATATACAGGGGTGGACAAAACAGTACATTACTATCAAGGATGACACACTACTAGAACAACTCTTTGTATTTACAACAGCTTCAGTCCACCTTGAAATGCTATTGTTTAAGTCCTAAACTGCATGAAGTGGGAAAATTGGACTGCTCTCCAAGAAAAAACATTCCGTTTCTTTGAGAAATGTTGGCGGTGGACATCTACTTTACACCCTGCACTTTAGAGCATCCCTTAAAGGGTCAATGGTGCATGGATTTGTGGTTTGAAAAGATCATGGAAAGTGGTGTCTTTCCAACAGGTTTTCATGAAACCGTTCATATTTATTTAGCATAGAATGGCGATATTATCATATTAAAACATGGAAAGATCACAAAGAAACAGTATTCTGTAGGGTGTACTGTACATGGTCTTGTAAAACGTCATTATATCACTATGCAGAGCAATCGACAGACATCGCTTTTTCTTGATTTTCCACGTTTTTCTATGCCTTATGCTAGGATATGTGTCTTCATGCACTGGCCTTGGAAATAAGGTGCTTCTGAATGTCGGCCCGCTTTCTGCTGTGCCTGGGTCACAGAGGTGCAGATTTAATTCTGTAGTAATTTATGATGCTATGATCATTAAGTGTCCGTATATCCCTGTCAGTAAGCTCTAACTTTCATAAGTTGTTCCTCTTTGCTCATGCAGGTTGTCCATGCATGGAAAATGCCATTTTGGTGGTTGAGACCATTACAATGATACATTAAATTCTTTAGTCATTTTTGTGACTGATGCATCTGTAATTTGAGGACTAAGTATTTGGCTTCATTGGAATTCACTTGAAAACTGGCCTAAAAACTTGTCAAAGTGTTACTGTCAGACTTTTATAGCTGAAACATATTAATAATGATCAGTCTAGTGACTCACCGTCTCAGTAATTCAGTCTTATTCTATTATGTCAAAGTAAGAATTTGTTTCCTTTACCTTGCCCATGTGTATAAGCATTGGTATCACATACATATGCTCATCTGTCCATTTATTCTCTAACTGCTTATCCTGGTCAGGGTCGAAGGGTATACCCATACAGCAATAGCAAGATGGTGCTTTGTTTGGCACCTGGCATGTAAGCATGTTCATTTCTGGGGCGGTCACAAAACTAACCCGAAAACGGGAGAAGTCCGAGTAAGAGTCATCGTAGGTCTTATGGTGTGCCTCCACCAGTGTGGCAATAGCCTTGCTCTGCTCTTCGGTTAACCGTGGCTTCTGGGCTTCCCTCTCCGCCTCCTCTGCCTTTCTCTTCTGAATAAGATCCTTCTTCCTCTGCACCTCCTCATCTGTGAGGATGACTAGGAGAGAACAGGAGAAGTGGCCAAGCTGACTGGGATTAGGATAATTTATATAACCAAACGATGACAGCAAATCTGTACACCGTCAACTGAGTCAACTCATGCAACATCGTGGATGGATGGCGTAAACATCTTTCCTACACTGGAAAATGCAGACACTGTACATTCCATAAATTTCCATTGCAGATCAAAAAGTCAATGTCTCTTAACAACATACACATTGAGATCCTTGGGAAAACAAGGGACCCGGTCTCTCTTCATTTTCCTCTGTGTATGAAATAACAGGGAAATCCTACAAAACACACAACGCGGAGGGAATGGAATTTCCTGTGAAGATCAGTGGAGGTTGAGGACACAGTCGATCAGGAAACGGTCCAGGCGGATGGTGTGACATATGTTGCGGGCACAGAGACGAGAGACTGGGGATGTGATGTGGATCCCAGTAAGTGATCCCAGTTCACAGCTGTTTGAGAAATGTTCTCCTTTCCGTATTGCTGTTTTCTGAGAAACTTGGCGAGTGGGGTTTTCCTCACTCTTCTTGCATATTCAGAGAAGGGCTTGCTGTTAACTGTGAACATGCGTAAAGTTGAAGACAGCAATCTGAGCCTACCTGAATGCATCAGCAGACAATAGCTAGAACTCGCTGGAAATAATGTGCTTCAAACAGTGATATGGCAGACAGGCAAAGAAGGTCCTAAACACTGAAGGTCACACAGATTTAATCATGCTGAACTGTAAAGTTAGAAATATGCAAACAAATATTATTACTGTTTGAGAGTAAAATATGTTCCTGCAATAAAACCATTCCATAAATAATAGGTTTACATTAACACACAAACATACATTATTGCAAATTTTTCACTCACATTCCTTCATCATGCCGATGTCCACACAGCGCTTCAGCCGGCAGGCCTGGCAATGCCGCCGGTTGTCTTTGGTGATTTTGCAGGTGCCACTGAAAGGGCACGTGAAGCTGGCCTTCCGTTTCATGCTGCGTCTGAGGAGGGGAATTAACAGGAAGCAGATGTATGGCTTTAGGGCTGACAAAAATGGCATGGGGACCAGAAATATGTTCTGCTCTGTTACCAGGTACAAGACAGGCCGGCAGAGAGATAAAGTTAAATTAATGTTCTATCATGCACTTTATCTTCTTAATTCTCCATCCTTTCTTTTTGCTCATTGGAACCCTGAAACCCATTTTTGAAACTGGACACATTGCATATATGCAACCATATCATGACAATGCTAAAAGCACAAAATCCAGAGTGTCTCTATTCAATACGGGCATAACTGTGAAGGTGCCTCTGCCAAGGACACTTTAGTTCACCTGAAGAAGCCCTTGCAGCCCTCGCAGGTCATAGCGTTGAAGTGGAAGCCAGTGGCCTTGTCACCGCAGACACCACAAATGCGAGGCACGTTCCTGTCCGGCTCGTCCGAGCCGACAGCTGAGGTGCTCACCGTTGTGGCCTCCATCACTGCAGAGAGATGAAATACTGAGATGCCACAGTGATTTCAAGACCTGATCTAAGAACCAGGAGGCTGTATGTTCCAATGCTCGTTCCAAACCCTGATCATCTTCAGCAAAATGGGAGGGCCTGATTCTGTAAGCTATGGTTTAATGTCTAGGTTAACGTGTTAACCAAGCACATTAATGATGCAGGGCCTTCTTAGTATGAGCATTTCATGAAGAAAAACTGGAAGACAGCATTGAAAGCTACTGTTCTGCTTTGACTATAACTATAACTAGGTAGCAGTTAGCATAACTCTTAAGGACATCAGAAGGTGGAAAGTAATAGCTGTTTTCAATTTCCCTTGAACAGGTTAGGCAAATCTTAGCTCCAATAAAATATCCTTCTGGACAAACTAATGCAGCCATTTTCAACCCACTTCACCCCTCCATCCCAGCCAAAATCTCTCCATTCTACCACATACAAGCCTGATTTTACTTTTCAAATAAATATAAAGCCTATGATTACCTTGCTAAGGCGTGAAGGTCAAAGACCAAAATGTGAATTGTCTAGGGGGCTGAGAACCACTGAAAAGAACGATAAGCAATGTTAAATAAAAGCTTCATCTAAGCCGCTAAAAGAGAAATAAAACAAGATCGTGCGGCAAAGCCTTCATTTTGCAATATATACTGTAAAGTCAGTTTGCTGAGTGAGTCGCATTCTGGTTAAATCCACGGCTTTCTGCGCCTTACAATCCCACTCGCTTCCAGCTGCTGCAGTGTTATGGTTTTAGATGTAAATCGTGCAGCTTCATTACTGAAAAACACAATAATGTCTTGTGTTTCAGTTTGTTTTTCATCTCCATCCATCCATCCATCCATCCATCCATCCACCCTGAAACTGCATACATGGTTATGCTGAACCCCAAGCATATTCCAGGCAGCATAGAGTGGGGCAGTTCATCGCAAGGGACACAAAAACTCCATTTTTAATGATTGCTGAAATCAAATGGCAAAATTGGAACAATGATGTCCTATTTGTAAATAAGTCCTAATAACAGACTTTCCATCTTCTATCTGCTCATCCTGAGCAGTTTAACAGGGTGGCCTGGAGCCCATCCCAAGCAAGCATAGCAGGGTACAACCTGGAGAGGATGACAGTCCATCACAGAGCACACAGGAAATGGGCAATTCAAAGACACGAAAAAACTTAACTATATGTCTATGGACTGTGGGAGAAAACCAGAGTACTGAACCTGAACAAAACCTGAACAACCCTGGGTAAACATGCAAACTAAACACACAGCTGAAGTATTAGAACACCCAATCGTGGAAGTGTGAGACGACAGCCTCTACCCTCTGTGCCATCTCACTTTCCTTTAAATAATGACATTATGATTAGTACTGTATTTATTAAAACGTAATATTTTTAAAACACACACTTCATCTCGTGATACATGTTTAAAATGTATCTACAGTGGGGCCCAAAAGACTCCTAGAAAGAATGTTTCTATTTTGCATTTTCTCATTTAAAGCAAATTATACATATTATCACAATAACAATTTCAGTGAAAATCTGAATCTTTGAAAATATGTATGTACATGGATTATCAGAATCTGTCCCCCCCTTTCTTTAATGACAAGGTGCACTTGAGCTGGTATGGACTCCACAAGTTGTGCAAAATTTGATGACCCATGTTATCCCAGCTTGATTTGTGTTGTTACTGAACGCTTCCTCGGTCTTTTTTTGCACCCTGTAAATGTTTTATGAGGTTGAGGTCAGGTGACTGAAGGAAAGAACTTGACAGTCAGTATTCCATGCTCTTCAAGTAGTTCTTCCAAGCCTTGAGGTAAGTGTGGGATTATTATCCTGCTGCAGTATGAATCCTTCTCCACAAAGTTACAAACCATAGGGTATAGCATGTCCCTGAAGAATGAAGTGGTTTGTCAGGGTGTAGTCAATTCACTGCGTGAGTTCAATTCCAGAGTAGGAAAAACACCCCCAGACTTGAATATTCCCTCCACCATGCTTCACTGCTCTTCTGGTACGCCGTGGGATCTCACTCTCTTCTGTTCTTTTCCTTACAAAAACCTTTCTGTTACTGCCCTAAATCTCAAATTTGGATTCATCAGTAAATACTAAATATGACCTTTTTTCCAGTGATCCAGTGTGAAATACTGATATCTCTTATCCCATCCTAAAATTTTGTTTATTTCTAGGATAAAATGAAAAATGTCTAGATTATTTATGTGGCCTCAGACTTTTGGACCCCACTGTACATCCATTCGACCTTTATAAGTTTTATAAATGCTCAATTTGAATAGAACACATCACAAACATACAGCACTTCTGCTGTTACAGCACAATGGTCCCTCAGCTGTCCTTCGAGTGTGAGAATATGTATTAAACAGACCAAAATACAAGGGCTGATAAAATATTCCACCTAATATCACCAATTGACCAGGAGTATTTTCCAGTTTTTTCAGGTTTTTTGACCCTCACTTGATGCTATGCCTCAGCTGGCTAGACTCTTCAACATTGTTCTCCATTGTCCACGCTGACAGCAACTTCCTCATTTCACCAACATTTTTCTCTCCCAAGCTTCTTCACATAGGATGGCACACAGCCAATCAGATATGAGTGCTTCAAACATCCAGTTGCAATAAGGGCTTCCAGTGCACCAGCACTGCTCCATTGCTCAATGCATCAAACCAATCCATGCAAGTCCCCTACAAGTCCTCTCACACTCACAAGGACCTACAGCACCTTCAAGCTTTGAAGTTTCCCTTCTCTGCTGTCTGACTGCTCCCATCTTAATCTCCATCCCCTCATGCACTCTCATCTTCACAACAGGGTCCTGGCACACTACCCTACAGCTTCGCTGAAGCTTCCTGAAGCTGCAAATGGCAAAACCAAACCAGACCTTAACAAAATGAAGGAGCGTACTGACCATGCAAATCTCATCACCATTTCTCATACAGTGACTGAAGAATGAAAAAATGAAAAGACATAAATGTAAAACTTTCCAGTGTTCCTCAAAACTGATCACCACTGTGTGATCTACCCATTCCCTCTACATAAGGGTCCCACTACAGGTGACATCAAACCATTTTTTCTCCAGAAAACAGGACACACTAGAACCCACAATTCCTTTGAACCACCATACCACTAACCATAATAATCTCTAATTTGTAAAATATGTCAAATTGAAGTGATTACAAAACCCCTAAAATGTGATTAAGCATGCTAAAATTAAATCTATAACCTGGAATGGGCTAAATCTGCCAAGTAAGATCCAAGCAAAATCAAGAACAGGAGAATTTTTTTTTTTTTTTCAACTAGCCGGCTAAAGACAACCAACAAAGCTAATTAGAAAAAGAAAAAAAAAAATACCTAGCTGCTATTTATGCAAAAAACCTTAATGCCTTACAGGCTATTTACATGGTTGGACTCATTATCATTTGAATATATGTTGGGTCAGTTCAGATTAACTTCAGTATTTAAAATTAAACAAGGTCATTTTTAACCAGAATTTGAGCTTTTTGATAGGACATACATTTATTTTTAAAAATGTTTAGTCTTGGAAACAATGACATACTGTACTATGAAACAGAAATATCAGTGTTACACTGCACAAATGATACAAACTGTGTGACAACAGGGAAACCATAAAATCACTTTTGTGTACTCACAATTACCAGGAAGTCCAAAAAACACAATACATCCATTCGTGTGACCGCGTTTAAAATGCAATGAACTCAAAATCTACACATGTAACTCAATTAAGTCAACTGTTTTCATCCAATTCGGTTTTTGTGCATATTTTACCTTAATACACACTGGATGAAATAAACAAACAAGCCCATGATAACTTCTTCCTTCTTACTCATAGGCCATTTGCATAATAACTTTGACTGACAAAACCAGAAACTCCAGTTTTAAAAACCGTACCAATCACTCAGAAAATCTTAGCAGTGGCGTATCAGCCAAAACTATCGAAAGGAGGCTCCTTTTAGCTCCTTAACACAGAGTGCAGTGTAGGTAAAAATTTGCACTATATGCAGTACATAACAACAGACGTAACTACCTTAATGCAACTCCATTTCCATTCTAGAGTAATGCGACTGCTCATTTGCAGGTTTGAAATTTCAACAGGCCACAGCGGCATTTTTGAACATGACGTGGAAGGCATTGGTTAGTTTTGATGTATCTAAACAACATTAATAAATCTGTGTGAATCCCCTTTCCCACACCTCATTTCTAAATATCGTCGTGTTGCTTTTGAGTTAATTCCGATTCAGGTCAGTGGGAGGGAAGAAGAAAAATTGTAGTAAAACTTCCCAAAAAATGACTAATCCCACTTCTCTCGCCAAACACGAAGGGTACGGGCCATCTCTCGCACCCCTTGACAATTAAACAAATGCAAGTTTTAAAACCTGGTCATTTATTTTTAAATACCATTAAACAGATTAAAAGAACAAGCTTCTTCACCTAAGTCTGACATGCATGTGTGGGTTAAAATTTTTAACCCACCCAAATAATAAACATTCGATATTAAAGGAGCAAGTTTTGCATGAGATGCGATCTGCAGGCTGTAGACAACGAAACAAGAAATTAAAAGAATTCTTCTGCAAAGGTTCATCTGTCATGTAGAAACTCCACAATGCACAGTGTCACCTAGCATGTTAATGGGATCTTTTGCCAAAAAGTTACAATTACTGTGGGACTAACTGAAGCGTCCTGAGCGAGCAGGGGACTGCGCAAGGTCATTGGACTATATTTTGGTGAGCTCACACTGCTACAGATTCTGCAAATGATGAAACCCACCTGGCCCTGTGTAGCCTAATTTCCTTGTTATGGTTTAAACAGGGTCAGCTTGAATGGATTTGAGGGAAGTGGTGAAGTATAAGGTGTGTTGTGGGTACTGTGGTTTGGGCGTCAGTGGGTGTTTTTTTAAGTTGTGGGGTTTCTGGTTACTTTTCACTGGTCTCTGTTTGCCATTTAAAGGGGCATTAGCCCCATCTAGGTTTTTTTTTTTTCTCTCTATTAAACACTTTTGTAGAGTGTCAGTCCTGCCCTTGTGGCAAGTCTGTTAGTTGGCACCAAAAACATTAGGACAGAACACTCTCTAAAGTAGAGGAATTAGCTTAGTTGGCTACTACCACTGGTCCTGAGAGTGACTGATTAGGTATGAGATACAATAGTGAGGCCTGCTCAAACAGGAAAGGCCACTTCCAGTCATTTTTCAAATGATAAGCAGACAATCACTGAAATGAGGTGGTGTCACAGCCCTGTGTATTCACTTTGTAGTGTGAGGAAATGACAGATTTATCACTCTTAGGAATTAATGTTTAACACACAGTGGGTAATGGGGGAGAATTCAAACCACTTCTACCAAAAAAGGTACTTCAGCACCTTTTAAAAGAACTTGAATGAAGAAAATGTTGAATCCTCAGTACAAGCAGATATGTGTAACTAGCAAAGCCAGATTTTAGGCTAATGTCCTCATTTACTGACCTTTGGTCTAGTATAGTAACATATATTTTTTGTTAATCTTGTGATTTGAAATTTGTTAGCTTCAATGTGCCTAGTTCTGAACTAAAATGAAGATACACACAATGAAATGCATATAAAAACTACTGGATTGAAAAAGAAGAGGATCTGTTCAATGTGATTTTACATTTTGATAAGTTTTAATACAAAACGTCCAATCGGGATAAAAACATAACGCTCCAGGAAAAAGCTAAAAACTACGTTCACTGACTAATAACTCATTCAAGGTTTATTTTCATTCAGATACCTTTAAGATGTGTTTGTGCAATTCTTTTTTCCTCTTTACAGTCTCTGTAAACAATTATTTCATTAAAATGAAGCTGTAGGATTTACTGAAACAAGATGGGAAAAGCAAGGCAACAATTTGTATTTCCCTCACTGAAAAATGGACACATGAGACGGAGTGAGTGTGAATAATACTTGGCAGAGTATCTGTATTGATTGTGCACATCATTACTCATATTTCAGCTACACAAAAAGGCATAACCTGTGAGGAATATACTAGATGGTTCTTTTGATCTCTGGATTAGTCAGATAATCGGGGTGGGGGCAGCTTTAAGACAGCAACGTCCTTCAAGCTCTGCTTTTCAAGACCCGAGCAGCTTCAAACCCTAAATTAACTGGACTTGTCGGGATCTTCTGAGTACGGAGAATGTTGCCTCGGTACTAAATTAGAACTGTTTACTTTCCATGTTTGGGTAAGTATTCCTCAAATATCAAATTCAAATTTGATTTGCTGCTGCTTAAAGCTCTCTGAAACCTCATGAAAGTACCACTCAGAGAGGGCTGTTAAAAATGGGAGTCAGAAAATGCTGCACCGCTGTGGATCCACAGTCAAGCTATGAAGCCATAGTCAGATTGTTCAATACCAGGCTTGTGTTTGCTGATCATCTTGTGTATCTTCTGGTTATCTTGGAAAGCGGATGGATCACTGGTACCATGCAGCCATAACCACGAGAAGGCAAGGACCCACTTGTGCACAGATGACGTCATCGTTCTTCACAGGCCTACGTGACACCCAGCAACTGGAACAACAGTGTCCGCTGTGTTCTGATCCGGATGCTGAGTCGGCGACGAATTGGGTGGTTCGAAAAAAACAGACCATTGAGAAAACTGCTAGGGGTCTTAAAGTGTCATAAAGGAGCCAACATGGGAGAGATACTGGAGCAGTACACTTTGGGCCTGTCACACTCAACTGGTGTAAAGCTCTCATCTATTTTATCCTTGCAATTTGTTACTTTTTCAAATTCATAACCATTCCTTAAACCCAACTATGAAATAATTCAATTAAATGTTTATCAGATAACTAATTTTGAATATAAATTTGAAATACATTTTGAAATATCGATTTAAGCATTGATATATTTAGCTAAGCTATACTAATCATAATTAGAATAGTATTAATTAAAGATTCTGAAATAAAACATCCAAAAGTTTCTTTTCAGCTATCAAACACATTAAAGTAATGAAGGAGCTTAGTTTTAGCTCATATACCGCAGTTTTTCAATGTTGTCAAAGTTTTTTATGTTAATAAATATTTTCAACAAGAAATCCCAGCTGGAGAAGATGCCAGAGTGACCACAGAGACAGGATAACAGACTCAGGCATTAAGAGTGTCTGAAGGACTTCCACTATACCACCCAGCCAGCTTCTCTGAGCTCCAGGCTTCATGGCACGTTTGCTCCCGTGAGGCGCTGGAACTTGCCGCCCTTGTGGCAAACATGGTTTCAACCAATGTAGACCATGCAGCTTCTACAGTCCACACATTCCTTTGCCCAAGAAAAAGCAAGAATTCAACTGTGGCCTGGTATCCTCTAGCGAGAGATTCTAAGATCATGTCTTGAGTGGAATGGGTCAATGTAGCTGATTAATTGAGCCTGTCCTACTCCTCACAGCTTTGTGATTTATGGAACCCTCATTAGAAAGGTAGCTTTTGGACAGTTACCACCCAGAGTGGCCAAAATAGCCTGAGCCTGGTCATTAAATATAGTCACAAACTCCAAAGCTAAATCCATTATTTCACTTAACCTCCACTTCAGTGGACAACATTCTCGGCATTGTTTATGTTAGCGAGTAAAAGTGAGTGAAGTAAAGGAAAAATGGGGGATGGATGTGTATTAGAGTAGAAAAAAAAATTAAACAGCATGGCCCAACTCTTGGGACGAGACTTCGACTACATTACTAGGGGGAGGGCAAACAAAACAAACCCATGATTTATGCAGAATGCAGGGACGGAGAGACTGGAAAAATCAATCAGTACCTTAAATCCTGCAAGCCACACCTCCCACAGGTTTAAAGCAGTTTAAAGCCTCAGGTATAACGTTGTCTGTTGAACTTTTTCCTGTATGTTTACATAACACAGTTTTGAAAATGTAATCAATAAATAAATGAATGTTTTTCATTTTAAATTAACAACTCCAGGTCACCTCAATATTTAACCATTTCCCTGCGGGACCTCCATCTTTCCTGAGCGTGATTAATGACCCAAAAATATCCTGACAAGTATGTTAAGATTTTGGAAACTCTGAACTGCTGTACTGGCAGATTCTAAGGACTGCATGGATCTGGGATACAAAAAAAAAAAAATCTTTACTTGAAAAGAACTTTGAAACTTTGGAATTTAGAAAAAAATGGTATCACAGTTGACTTGAAAATAAAACAAATTATACTTGTCAGTTATTAAACAGTTTACACCGAGGGTACAAACTTTTTACTGCCATTATTTTCTATTTAGTTTCTTGACGAAAAGACAGGAGGCAGAGCTGGAGGTGGCAGACTTAAAGATGTTAAGATTTGCATTGGGTGTCACAAGGATGGACAGGATTAGAAATGAGTACATTAGAGGGTCAGGGTTGGACGGTTTGGAGACAAAGCCAGAGAGGTGAGATTGCATTGGTTTGGACATGTGCAGATGAGAGATGCTGGGTATATTGGGAGAAGGATGCTGAGGATGGAGCTGC
>JAACJT020000090.1:984755-1000481 GCA_009936485.2 Gymnarchus niloticus | reverse complement strand
ATGCAGGTGGTTGGTGTGACAGAGCAGGATGCGGAGGACAGGAGGAGATGGAGGCAGTTGGTCCGCTGTGGTGACCCGACAGAAGCAGCCGAAAGAGAACGATGATGATAATGATTTTCTATTTAGTTTCTTCGGGGACAAGGTTAAATGCAGGGGATAGCATTGTACCCTGAGCTCTCCAAGGCTCTGCACATGGACGTTGTGTGTTCTCCCCATGTACATGTAGAAATGTATGTTTCCTCCTACAGTCTAAAAACCTGAAGTAGATTTGTGTCTCTAAACTGCTCCTAACTGGTAAGTGTGTGTACCCTGCAATGGTCTGGCATCTCAACCAGGCCACGGTATCCTGTGCCCTCTGCTTTCTGAGACAGGATCTAGGCTTACCACGGCCCTGCAATTGACAGATGTTGTGTTTATCTTGCCATTACAGGCAGGGGGCACACTTGGGCGCTCCTGTATCCTGTGAACATAACCGCTCAGGTAATCTGAGAAGCGATTTAGATAAGGTGTATTTCTGCCAGAAATTAAGAAAACTAACAAAATGTGGATTTTATTTCCCATCACACCTGTTTTATGTACTCCTACTGAACCTAAACACAAGCAACAAATCTGACTAATGTTCACTTGGATAATTGAAATCCTACAGCAAAGTCTGGTAACAGTCAAGTCAAAAACGCTGACAAAACAAGACATACAGTGATAACATGTGTTCAAATTGTCGTCCGATAGCATTCACACAGCCCTGCAGCCGTTCAGCCAAAAATTAACAAAATCAGCTGAGGATCAACAAAGTTATTGCAAAGATAAAAATGATTTAATTTTTATGAAACATACTATAATTATTGTCCATGTGAGAAATCAAAAATTTCTAATTTGTTTTGATACCATAGAAAAAACAAATCTACCCCATCAATATGACGACATCCAGTCCTGAAAGTGTGACTGGGATTCAGGATTACTTTGTTCACCATTTAATTCCAAATATCTATAAAACTGAACATGAAATGTACTGGACTGGTGAAAAAATCATCCACATTTTCATATAATTTATACATTCTTTATAACTCAAAGACTAGACTGGGCACTAACTAAAAAAACAAATAGGAAAACAGCTGTCAACATAAATTCTAGTCGACTGACATACTCGATGTACTACTTCAGAGTGATGTGTCCCATTTGGCCTACATATATCAGTTAACCAGAAGAAAGACAGAAAAACAACCAGATCAGCACTCCGCAGTGAACGTTACCCATCTTTTCACCATGGGAAGTAAACGTTACCCATCTTTTCACCATGAGCAGTGAACGTTACCCATCTGCTCACCATAGGCAGTGAACGTTACCCATCTGCTCACCATCAGCAGTGAACGTTACCCATCTGCTCACCATCAGCAGTGAACGTTACCCATCTGCTCACCATGGGCAGTGAACGTTACCCATCTGCTCACCATCGGCAATGAACGTTACTCATCTGCTCACCATCGGCAGTGAACGTTACCCATCTTCTCACCATCGGCAGTGAATATTACTCATTCTCACTATCCAGCCTGTGTCATACCATTTTGATGCTTTTATATCCCAGGCAGAAACACCAGAGGCGTTTTCCTTGAGGTGGAAGAGACTCAAAGGCCACTCATGTAATAGTACTGTGGAATGAGAAAAAGCCTGGACAGACCTTTTCCAATTTAGCTACATCCACAAACCGCCAGCCTTTTACAAAGCAGAACATGAATATGTCTGATTGATTGTTTTTTTGGTGTGGCTTGGGGGTTGGTGTTTTGATTTATTTGGGGGTTTTGCTCAGCTGGACATCTTAGTCCTCCACCACCCACCGAGCAGCATGCCTACAGCCATCATCAGCCCTTGACCGGCCAGCACATTCCCCCACTGCACTACCCACCCTCTCACCAGGCTTGGTCCCATGACCTATTATGTACAAAGAAAGCAATCATTTTGGCAGGGCCTTTAAGCAAGAGCTACATACCCCACCCTTTAAGACATCTCAGTGAGATACAGAACTGTGGGGGGGAGCATACCATCCCCCTGGAAAATGCTCCCAAAAAATCAGCAGTCCAAAAAGCCGAGTGGAGCATGAAAATATGAAATAAACTATTGGAATGTATGACCTAGCAGGAGGTGGAGCAACAGTGCAGGGCTGGGCCTGGGTGAGCTTTTTATTCCTGCGGCGGCTGATGACCAACCCTGCATTAATGAAACCCAGTTGGCCATGACTGAAGAAACGGGCCGATGCAGGAAGAGTCTGGAGGAAGTCAGGAAGAAGGTTCTTGGCTTCCGATTGTTCCGCTTCTATGAGTTTAAAGGGTTCCTTCAGTCAGTCTTCAATGAAGCACAGTCCCAATATTTTCGACTGAAAAAATTCTTTGATCCATCCTTGTTGTCCAGAGCCTCTGTCCCACCTTTGTGTCAGATCCCCACCCCACAACTACATTTTCATACAATAATATGAAATTCTTTAATCTTCAGCAATCCAGTTCTGCTACTTAGAAGCACAATATCAAGGTGAGCCAAGACAGTCCCCTGGAAAACAACACATTCTGTACAGCCAGCCACGGATAGCTTAGCAGGGGCCACCTGCAAAATGTCCTTTGAGTAGTAGTGGTGGGTGTCCAGTTTTGTGACGCTCGTTATCGGCAGCCAACACCCAGTTCCAACTGCCATAGCCAGCGACCCACAGACATGCCTGGAGAGTGGAGAACAGACAAAGCCAACAGTTTGTGGCCCCAACGCAAGTGAATGAAAACCAAATTTCCTCCTGTTCTGAGACAGACTGTAGAGGTGGCACAAATAAACTCAAACAAATAGGACAACTAAACACTAGAGATGATGTTCATGTACAGAAAGTCTAAAAGCGTGCAAAGAGTATCACAGTCATGGATGGAAAAGACAATTCAGCATATTTCATAATTATACTTCAAACGTACTTTTTATCCTGGACATGTTCCACTGAAAATATGCTTGAAGACTCAGGGATATAACTGAAGATTCTCCAGATAATCAAATATACGTGAAAATCCAAGTGGTTGGATTTTCAGCAATGATATTATGGAAAAGAATCTATTGCTTTTCAAGGACAACTTCCTTTTTCATTATTTACAAACACTACTGAAACCTTACTGGTATGATGCAAGAATAAAACATTAGATAATTCCCAGCCAAATTACTGTGGCCTGCACTAAGAAAGTGCATTATCACGTCTCTCCTGAAAGATACCCGCTAACAGTTCATACACTTATTGTACAATTGAGCACATCCTCGGTATAGCGCACTTCCATTTTTAAATTAAGCTATTTTCTGAAAATATTCTGGAAATGCAGTTAATTTCCATCTGCATCATACAATTACATCCGTTGCTGCCCGCCTTGGATCTACAAGCTTCTGAAAGCATTTCAAAGGGCCCACTAGCTTTTACTCAAGAGCCGTTTTTACTACGCTTTTACACAAACAAACACCCCAGCAGTAAGCTTTCAGAAAAGGCCAACACCACGTGCAGATCCTAGCACTCCTGTGCTGGACATGAGCTTCCATGCAAAGGGTGTGTTCAAATAAGTACCAAATGTACACGCTAGCAGCGACTGCATTCTTGGACAGAGAAGAACCCGTCGCAGCTCAAAAGAATGCAAGCAAAAGGCAGTGGGCTCCACATTCAGAATGACAGAACCACCCCTATACTTATAAAAGCACGAAAAAAGAACCGTAACCAATGTTTAAACATATCATTACATACGGCATCACATCATTTTTCAGACTGCCAGAAGCTGGCATTCTCCTACCCAGATTTCCAGAGAAAATGAAGGGGGGGGCGGGGGCTGGAGCGTGGGGTGAACAGGGGAAAATGCAGACACTGTGTTTTACTGCATACCTTTGGCCAATTCACTACAAGCACAGACATAAAACAAATCTGCAGCAAGCAGACCTTAAATGACCTGCTAAGCACAGTGAAGCACTGTGTCTGGCTCCAGATTTAAACAGAGCTGCTTCCAAATACAAAAAAAAAAGACACCGTGTGTGTGTGTGTGTGTGGTAGCGGGGGGGTGTCTGCATTCTCACTTCCTGTGCTCTACAAAGAGCAGGCATAGCTTATCAGTGGACCTGCTACACTGAAGGACAGTGGGCATTTGAGGGGCCCCGCGTCTCGTGTCCTGTGTCCGATTCCAAAGTGCCCAATGTGAACCCTCCTCCCTCCCCTCAACAAAGGCCCCGTCCCACCTCCCTGAACTGGCCATGAGCAGCAACAGAGGCCCCTAAAAGTGGGCCTCTTCGGAGACACAGTCAGTATAAATACAAGCCTATCTCTCCACGGCCGCTGAACTGAGGATTTGCAGAGGGCGGCTGACAGTGTAGATGCTGCAGAGGTGTAAACACCCACAGGTTTGGGGCAAAGGAAAAAGAAAAGCCATATTTGGCCTAAATCTTCTCATTAAGGAGAGATGCCCTTTAAAATGTTTCACTTCACGATATGGTCCCGGCAAAGACTCCATCACATTCACACACTCAAAGCAACAAAGCCCAGATCAGGTGAAGCGATGAGCAAAACGGGGGAAGAAGCACTGCACGGCACTCCCCATTCTTCTGGCAATTATGCACTTTCTGCTTGGCAAAAATGACAGCAGTGGCATGGAACTTTGAAAAGATCAAATTGAGACACCTCTCTGTATAATTACATTTGCGTACAGAGCAAAACCACAAATCTAAACAACATGACAGTCTATATGAAAAGGTGTTATTTCTTTCCGGGAGTAGCAGAAGAAGGTTGAAGTAAATGTTAATAGCTACTTAAGCTATGAAATAAAATTCCTCCCAAGCTGACAGGTTGGTCAATTAATGAAAAAGTAAAATATGACCATGCTGCCGGTGGACATCTAACAGTCTAAATGATATTACCAGATCTGTCCAACACCAGTCTAATCGTTCCACGATTTGTTTGGAAGTCTATAAACATCAGCACTTCTGACGTCAGCACTAAACAGCAATGCAACACCACTGTACAATCATGCATCTAGCCTGTTAAATCAAAGAAGCTGCACATTGCTTCAGTGCAATGATCAGATACCTTATGTGGGAAAATAATGTCGATTCAAGGCATTGTCACAAGATGGGATATTAAAAGCACTGAATTTAGGAAGACCTACAAACTTTTTGAAACAATTGACTAAACTCATGCAATTATGATGGTATGAGGCTATTATGGCTATTATTAATAATATTTTTCATAATCATCATCATCTTCTCTCTATCACTTTTCATTTTTGAGCATAATTTAAAGAAATTCTAAGTAATAATCTACCCATAATCCTCGACAAATTCTTTGGTGACCTGCATCCTAGTTATTTACTAAAATAGTCCTGTAGAAAATGATAATTGCTACATCTTCGCCTCTTTGCGCTGGGCATGTTGCACATCGAAGTATACTAAAACCGGGCCCGATGTCTTGCGGTCCCACATCGCAAAGAGCCGACACTACTCGTAAGAAAATGACATTATATTCGAAGGTCAGTTCTGCAGATAGGCGAATGATCACACTTGAAGTTACCCATGAAACCGAATGACGATGCCCCAAGGGGCGCGTCCATCTCCACCACATGGCAACCGGCGACAGCAGCCCCTGGGTGACGGGTCATTGCGATCGGCCGACGCTTACCTGCGGCTCACTCATGACTCTGGTCCGACCTGACTGCTGCTGCCCAGATTCACCTGTCAGCGAGAAAAAGCGCGCATCAATAAGCTGGCAAACAGGGGCGCGGAGGTGCGGCTCACACGGAGCGCGCGTCACTTTGATTGACTTTATGAGGATGATTTTGTTTTGGTGGAACTCGGGGTGTCGATCTGCCGCAACTTCTGCGTTTCTGGACAGTTGACCTGCGGCGTGGCCAGCGTGCTTCTTCTTCAGTTCCCTAACTTGACGGATCCGAAACGTGCCGTGCTTTACATCCTAAAGACTGGCTGCATTATTGGCAGGGTATCCCCTCTTTGCGAGCCAGCTGTCTCCTTTCATCGTAGGATTACGACTCCAACTTTTTTCTTTTGCCCCCTTTAATCCCCCCCTCCCCTCCGCTCCACCAAGTCGAGCTTGCATGTTGGGTTTAAGTTGGCTGCTAGCTGAGCCTCACGTTATCGCGCTATCTGCATTATTTCGGGTCGCCTCGTAACGAACATACACAGCGAACGGAATGATTTAGCTAGCAGCACTGGAATGCAAGTTAAGTCGCCTGATTGCCCCAGATGTCTAGCTAGCTGCAAGGTACCATGTTGTTATGTTTTCCTTTCTCTCTCGGTAGTATTAATATTAATAATACACACATAAACTATAGATTCAGGATCGCTGCGTATTGGGAGACTATGGACGTCACGCCAAACAGCGTAACTGAAAGGAACTGGGGGAAAAGAAAAACACAATTCGCACTCACGTTTATTCGGCCGGAGAGATTATTTCTTCAGCTTAAACCCCTAAATACAAGAACATAATTTTTCAGAACTCTTGACCCGCCCCCTTCCCCTCCCTCCTGCTGTGTAGACCCTCGATGACCGTCATCACACACGGCAGCAGCCAATCGGAGACTCCCTGGCGGCCGACACGGCAATCTTATTGGCTACAAGCGCAAGGCGGACGCGATTCGCTCCGCAGTGGCGAATGGCTCGTAAGCACATGCGGGCGTGAGGGGTTGACTCCCTCCTACGCCAGAATCAGGGGTGTGTCGTGACGTCACATGCAGCGAAGAGGTAAACAACTCTGCCCTCGTGAAGTTGAAAATGACACCATTGATTTATAGGGCTTGAAGAAAAAGCGGAGAGTGCGCTAAATCAGTACATAAACACGCAACACAAATACTTATACAAATATTCATTAGAGTTTACAAGTCATATTGCGCGCAGCTTCTCTTTCTGTTAATTAAAATGAAATACAGTAATAATTTCGTTGCATGTATTTTTACAACCATTTGTATGTAAATATTACAAGATTGTCTGGAATGTTTATCTCTCTATGCAAGTATGTTTGATATGGCTCTCAGAGCTGCTGTGGTTAAAGATAATACAGTCAGAGAATAGTTCGTAAGAGTTCTATTTATAGATAAAACAATCGTTAAATTCAGAATATTAAAGGAAGATTTTATTTTTAGGCATCACAGAGCATGAATTTCAGAAACTATGGAAGAGCACAGGAATGAATCGCAATATACAACCTAAAGCAATAAATTGAACGTATACGTGTCCCCTATGAAGCTAGTGAAAGGCAAACAGGTGAAAAAACACTCAAAGCAAAAGACACTTTAAATCTGAACTGCAGCGAAATCTAATGATTTAGAAATGATAAGTGAATGACGTGTGAATCCGGAAAATGTATTGATCATTTTAGACTGATATATTTTTATTTTAGGGCGTTCCTCCAACGGATTGTACAGTTTGATAATATTGCAGGAGAGATATGTATTTGTGTTTTTATAAATATCCATTTAGTTCCCCACTCCATGTATACAGGTCAAGAAAGCAAAATCTATTAGGTGCGGATAAAGGATTAAGGAGAAGCACACAATTCCCTGGCACTACCCAAACGAAACAATCTATCAACACTCAGTTAAACTGTGGTATTTTCTCTTTGTTCCTCTGTATGTAAATTATTGTTTAAAAAGCTGTTTATATGATCATATGTATATTTTTTTATTTCATCATAAACGACTCTAGTTTTAAATGCAGTTTGTAACATTTTGAGAATAGTTTATGTTTAATGTCAAAAATATGAACATCTGGTATTTACAATAGCATTTCATAAATTGGGGCAAAAGACATATGACTAACAGAGTATGTCATGCTTAGCTAGTTTAATTGTTTCTAAGTGAATGTACAAATACTGCAAGCAACCATCTTATCCTAATGGCTTATGTTGATACAAAACCAATTGGTAAAGCCAGTTTTTCATGATGAATTAAAAAAAGGGAACCAAAAGAGAAGACACATGAGGATGGCGCGTGGGATGAATACGGTGATTGAAACATATCTGGTTTGTGATTAGCAAAGGTGCATCCACCCCAAGGATGCTACAATAATTCAAACAGATTGAAAAGCACAAAAAGTGTGGAGATTAGGTGTAATGCATTCCCTAGACACCACAACAGACATTTAAAACATGTTAAGTGTGGTTTGTAAGATTATGAAATGTTTGATCTCTTTTTAAATGTAATTATTTTCAAGGTTAGTGATTTATATTACTGATTGCCAATATTTGCCCATATACTTCTGGGTAAACGCATGCGGTTTGGTGGAAGTGCCTAGGCAGCTCAGTTATGATCACCCAAGTTGTTTTACACCCACTCTCCACTGACTTCATATCCAAACCATTCTAACCTATTTTGCCAATATTCAGAGATTTATGTAATATTCCTTGACATGCAGAAGGAAGCAACTGACAGCCAGTCTGAAAATCAATGCAGACATTCTGTTTATTTAGAAATCATTTACAATTCTTTTTTTACTCGTTCTGCCAGGATCCTTTATAGATCAGGAGTGTAATGTTACATGGCAGTGCAGGATTCAATGATGCATCAGTTTTGAGGATGGAAAGGATAATGGATTGAGTTACAATATATGTAAAATTTTGCTAAAAGTGTGAAGTGGATGAATTTTTCACCAGCTGGTACCTGTAAGAAGCTTGACTGTTTGGCAGTAATAGTGTTTATCTACTTACTTGACATCTCAGTGGGATGCAATTCTGTCTTTTCTACGTTCTCAGCAGCACTGCTATTGGCCAGCCACACTCTCCATAGAACTCTTAAACACCAGGGGGTGGGGCTTCATTTATATATGAGAGGGAAAGGGAGAAAAGTACAGTGTCCAAACAAAATCTTCTGTCCACAGCATGATTTTTTTTGTATTCATTCAAATTTTTGTATTTGATGTGATTCAGTTCAAATACACTAAAAAATAAGTTATACACCTGGTATGAAATTGTCTTATTAAATGCTATTTTTTTGAACCTGTAAGAAAAATGAGAGTGGAAGCATTTAACTGTAATGTACAGTTTGTTTATCTTGATATTTAAATCATTATATACAAGAGGCTTTAGTCGACCTATATTTCATGCATATTTTTTTCGTGCTTTTTTAGCGAGATGTAAGATTATGTAACATGTTTTCTATTTTAAGGTGGGATATCATAGATATCGAGTAAATAGACTGGAGTCCAGATGGCATCAGTCCAAGATTGCTTTGAACCTATAAACGTGTAACTGTTATATCTGTGTCCTTCATTGCTGTTTGAATCACTGATCTATGTCAGGACTGGAAAATGTACTTTAACCTTGCTGCTCACGTGTTTTTTGCTAATAATATTTTGTCTTACATAATAACTACTTTCAAAACAATGATCCAAACAAATACCTGAACTGTAAATGTTAATGGAATACCAATTATATTAATTATATGCATTATCCTTCTGTATTTTTTTTTATTATTATTTTGACCTTGGGGTGTAGTTGTGTTTCTCATCCTGTGTCTTGCTAGTGCTGTTTATGTTCTTTCCCTTTCAAGCTATAATCACATACAGTAGTAATTCTCTAAAAAACAGCCTTGAATATGTTTACATTTACAAGCGTGTTCTCCAAAGCCCGATGACAGCTTAAACGAGTATCTAGAAGGCTCAGCTAACAGAAGCAAATGAGACGGAGTTCAGAATGGACCAGCACTTTATCTGTGGTAGGGCTGGGCAAAAAAAGTAATGTTCCCACATAGGCAGAACATAAAATTACATTTTGGCATGACTTAAGCAGGAGAAAAGGCCAGGCAGTACAGAATAAAATGTGCAAAGCATGCAGCTTCTGCACTAGGTTATTAGCAAAACAAGACCTATCACTCCATACATGGGGAGCTAGGGACAGGTGGAACAAATTATTATAAACAATTGCTTTTTTCTGACTTACTCTCACATTCTCTCATGCCATCACAGAGTTATACTTTTTATCTTTATACTGTGACAAGCAGGACGCAGAGACATCTTGCTCGTAACAAGGCACATTTACTAAAGGCGACCAGCAACTCAAAGCAGACACAGCGATGCCCACTCTACCACCGACGGTGGACTGTACAACCTGGTCTTGCTAGCCCCCACACACGTAAGCATAGTGACACTTAAACATGGACTACACAGGGACACGTGGTATATTGCAACAGTTTTACAACACAACACCACACAACACTATTTACAACAGAGTTACACAGAATTATTTACAAGCCCCAGGGCATGCTGGATCTAAGGGGTGGCGCCGGTCCATGCTGTTACAAAACTCCTGTTTTCAAAACTCAGTACTCAGAAGTAATTAATTTATCATCTCTGAAACAGAATATGAATCAAACTATTTTGATGTTTTTTATTACATTTTTTAATTGTTCTTGACAGATACAAATTACTAATACATCATTCAGGCTTGGATCTATTCCCTAACAGTGTTAAATCATGTATATAATCATATATACATGTATAAAGAGGAACAACATTCAGAGAGAATGAAATAGATCTAACACTGATAATCATTTATGCTCTGATACTCCCAAACAATTGAAAGAGAAAAACATCTCTAATTTAACTAATATTTTTGTGTTTCTTTATGCATTTATATTACAGCAATATTGTAGTATGACCACCATATTGTGTATCTCTTTATATTAAAATATTCTGCTTAAGGAAAACTTAAAAATTAATTTTGTGTGCATCAGTAAAGTATTTGTGTGTGTTTCAGTGTTTTAATTATGACGTATACTTAAGTGCTAAACAGGCACACGCAAGAAAAAACACAGCCCACCTGCCTGAATGCTCAGACATTTCTTTATAGTGGGGGAGACAGGGTAACCACTTATTCTTGCAGCCACCTACTTGGTTAAGGGCTTACCAGGAGCTTGTCTCAGGCAGCACTGGGCACAAGGCAGAGAAACACCTTGTATGGGATGCCAGGCCATCACAGAGTGAACGCTTTCAATACAGAGTAGAATCAACGATACACCTAACGACATTGGCTTAATCTGCAGGAGGGAACCGAAGCATTTGGAAGAAACCTGTGCAATACTGGAAAAGCATACAAGCTCCACACACACAGAGTTAGGGCAGAATCTTAAACCCCAGCCTTGGATGTGTGAGGCCACATCACTACCCCCAAATGATAAAAAAATATTCAATTCAAATTTTCTTAAAAATATTTTTAGCTCACGCCAGTCTATCCCAGACCGCATGCATATAATCATACCCTAATGGCAATCATGGAACACCTAATTCCACGTCATTGGACATACCCATGAGAAGTTCAAACAGCGTGTGGAGAATATGCAAACTCTACACACAGATTAAAGATTGAATTTGAACACCCTAACACAGAGGAACAGGGGCAACAGTGCTACCCACTGAGCCACCATTACATTGTTAATATATTTTATATGATAGATGAAGAGGGGGATAAGGTGGTTTAGTGGTTAGCACTGTCACCTTCATTGTTGCGGGTTCAAATCTTACCTCTGCTCTGTGTACATGGAAATTTTCATGTTCTCCCTATGTCTTATGGGTTTCCTGTGTTTTCATAAATGTTTCCTGTGTAAAGGCCCCTAGGAATGAATGGAAGGTCTCTACAGTGTTAGAAATAGAAATGTGTGTGTGGAGTTCTTATGGTTTCCTCTTGTCAAGGAGTTTTCTTTTGAAATGGAAAAAAAAAAAATGAAGCACGTGGTCAAGTGAATCATGTGTCTTTAAATTGCCCATTCAGAGTCTTCTCCTACCTATGTAAAAACATTCTTTGCCTACTTATTTTGTTTTATCTAAGGTGTAGCGGAGGCCGCTAGGCTAGGTCAGTCTCGGCGGAGCTTAACCGTAGCGGATACCACTGATAGCTCAAAGGACTCTAATGTGGTGGAGACCACGGTAGGGATCACTGTCCCTGCTCTGACTCGAGGATTTTAGCTGCATGTATCCCGGGGTGTCGGCCAGAACACCACTTAAGCCAAGGATCCTGGGAAACCTTTATTTCTTCCTCAAGCATGACAGATGAATCCAGTCTTCATAACACAACTATTACCATTACTAACTATTAACTGTCTTCTCCTCTGAACTCCGGACTTATCTCCTCTGTAATAATTGGTCTGAGATTCACTAAGTGTATACTGTTAAGACGAGGTGATGAGAATTTTGGTGATGGCTAGAATTCCAGCTAGCCTTGGAGACCATTATTTTGAACTTCGTGTTCCACAATGAAGCAACGAGGGCAACGGAACACTAAAGGTTTTGCCTAAATCCCAGGAGTCTGAGGGCCTTTTCTACATAAGCTATCCTCGGTTTCTAAACTTGGTTCAACAGATTAATTCATATAGACGAAGCATGCAGTTCGAGTTTTCGGTGTCGGAAGCAAGGAATAACTTCCGTGCTTTCCTGCCGCGCTGCCTTTCACTGCGACTATTGGTTGGTCGTACTAAGAGGGGGCATTAAAGTTCTTCTGGAAACATCCAGGTACCGTATTGAGGCCTCCGACAAGCGAAAATATGTACTCGTCATGTTGGCTGGCAGGTCGTGGTTCTGTACGGTACGGATTTTATCAATGGCTGTATGCCGTTTCGAGCGAAGAAACGTTTAACGTTTTCCCTCAACGGTCGCATTGTATTTCTGACGTTAGGAAGTTTTAAAGTATAGTACTAATTGAAATGACATTAGGGATTTTGAGCAGCATTAAATGGTAATGACTTGGAAGTGTGCGTCTTAAAATCCATAAATGACATTTTAAATCTAATCGTTAAGATAAATTTAACAATCGAATATACGTGTAGCCTGTATATCCTCCTTTCTAGGAAGTCAGTAGCGGGAAATGCCATCAAATTGGCGTATTTAAAACTTTCGGTTGCAAAAAGAAATTATACAGAAGATAGGTAACATTAATACCTGTCCTATAATACATTAAAAGAAATAACGCCATTTTTTTGTTTAAAAATTTTGTATGCGCTGCACTCTTTCAGAAGGATGAATAGGTGCTCGTTGTTGTATTCGGTCCCATGGTGTAATGGTTAGCACTCTGGACTTTGAATCCAGCGATCCGAGTTCAAATCTCGGTGGGACCTCGTACTTTTTTCTTTGCTTATTCCCCTTAATGCAATGTCAAATTTCACGTTGGCGACATGGCTACATTTCTCCATTCGTCAACATTATAACCAGCTTATAACAGATTTCAGCACTGGCTATTGGTCGAATGAAAGATCTTATAATAAGACATCATGTCATCGTTTTGGATTTAGTTCTCAAATGTATACTTTTATACTTTCTATTAAGTATATTATATATAGCTATTTTAATGTGAAATTTTAACAATATAACTAGGGCTCCAACTATTGAGTACCGTCATTGGAATATTAAGCTGAAAATTCTCATATTTGGTTTTTAGAAAATGAAAGCATTTTAGTTGTGCACAATTTATTAACAAAATATGACGCAAGTTTCAATATACTGTATATATATAAAAAAACTTCTCAGCTGAGTGAGTCGCAACAACTACATTTTCAATAAATGCTTAAAGGCTAGAGGAGGATGGGCTTCTGCTTTGAGTCTTTTTCCACCCAAGGTTTCTTCCTCCTGAGGGAGTCTTTCATTGCCACTGTCGCCCTTGGCTTACTCTCTGGGGCACCTGGGCCTGGGACTATGTAAAGTGTTTTGTGACAATGCTCCTTGTTAAAGGCACTATATGAATTAAATTTAATTGAATTGGAGATCTGCGGTCTGCTGAGGTCTGCTAGATGTCTGCGGAGGTCTGCAAATGATTCCAAATAAATTGCTAGAGGTCTGCTTGAGATCTGCAGTTTGTTTGCAAGAGGTCTCCGGAACGTCTTCAGGTTTCAGAGTTCTGCAAGAAGTCTGCAGGACATCTGCAAGAGGTTTGCAAGATATCTACTAGAGCTTTGCAGGAAATCTGCAAGAGATTTGTAGGAAGTCTGAAAGCAGTGTGCAGGAGGTTGCTCGCAGTGTTCAGTGAGGTCTGCAGGATGTCTGAAAGAGGTCTCCGGAAGTCTGCAGGAGGTCTGCAAGTGGTCTGCAGCAGGTCTTTAGGAAGTTTGTAAGAGGTCTGTGCGAGGTCTACAAGAGGTCTCCAGGAAGTCTGCAAATGGTCTGCGGGAGGTCTGCATCAGCCAGAGGTCTTGTGGAGGTCTAAAAGAGGTCTGCAAGTGGTTTACAGAAGGTCAATCTAGCACTGATACTCACCACATCTCATTGGTGGTAGCACTAGGGCTGACTTGCTCACTGCATAACTACTATTTGGTTTTTGTTATTATTTCTCTGCAGCTGAAAAGGATGGAGTCTCTTCTTTGCTGTTTTCATAGATGTGTCAGCTGAGTGCCTTTTGAGCTTTCAAACCAATGGGACTCCTCTTCCTATGGGTCACTTTACCCAACATCTTCTCTTTAAATGTAGAAAATGGCTGCATGGCATGATATAAGTGCTGGTTGTGTCCTTAATTATGTCCATGATAGGAGCAGTAGAATACAGTGCCGTGGAGATTTCTGCAGCAGCGTGTTGCATGCATTCCACATTCCCTGTCCGGATGGTGCTGTGTCTGCCTTCTCTGTCACTGGATTGGTGATGCAGTAGCTGATCACACCTTCACTTCAGAGTCAAGCCCACTCCTTTTCTTTAGCTACTGTCCATGTTCCCATGTCACAGCTCATGCCTAGTCACATTTCCATTTAATTTGCCTGTCTCTAAACTGCTCATAGTGTGTGAGTGTGTGCTCTGTGAAAGACTGGCATCCCATCCAGGATGTCCCTTTGCCCAGTGCTGCTTGGGATAGGTAGTATTTCCCCCCCTACAAATTTGTACGGGATAATAGATCAGATTGGCAGATGAATGGATGTCTTTTCAAGGCAAAAAAGACGGGCAGATTCATTGATATAAGTGGACATCATGTGGAGTGGTCATTAAATACATGCGTAACTTTCAGCTTGTGGGAAAGACTACTTGGAAACATCACCCTGTTGTACTTTTAAGTAAATATTAATCTCAGCTGCTCCCAAAAAATTGAGCAAGAAATTAGTATGTTTCATTGGATAAATCGAAAGCTACGTAGGTGAACAACAATTAAACATTTAGCTTGTGCTTGCTAGCTAATGCAGTGCTAGCAGGATTCATTCATTCACTGTCTTCTCCCTGATTTAACACCAGTGTCCTTGTCTTTCAGCTGCATGCGGTTACCATTAGGCCATGGTATTTCAGCATAGTGGCTGCCCGCTCCAGACAGGGTGAAACGGACAGCCACTCCACACTTCCTCTGCAATCACCCGCACAGTCTGGTTGCCAGCAGAGGGTGATGTGATTATGAGAGTCTTACCATAATTGATTTAACATGAGATCATGTTCTAAATGAAATGTGTATTAAAATAACACAACCTGTTTATGGGATTTTTTTTTCATTTACTTGTCATCAACAAATGCCAGTCACGTAATTACCGCTTCTCAGTCATTTGGCTAAGATAGTATCTGTTCTTATCAGTTTACTGTCTGATACGTTCCCCATGGGAGGGACCGCATATCAGACAGACTTGTAGGACAGAGTCTGATGATTAGCTTGCCATGTCTGCTCCACACATCATAAATCAAGCCCACACAATAGTGACCTTGTAAATTAGTTACTGTTGTTGTTGTTTAGTCACGCAGTCGTGTCCGACTCTTCGCGACTCCATGGACCACAGCACGCCAGGCCGCCCT
>JAACJT020000090.1:960270-982579 GCA_009936485.2 Gymnarchus niloticus | reverse complement strand
TTTAGCATTCCAATCGCCTATGATCAAAGTGATATCTTTTTTTGGTGTTAGTTCTAGAAGATCTTTTAGGTCTTCATTAAATTTTTTGATTTCAAAAATCAAAATTAGTTATTACTTATTTATAAAAACATAGCATTCTTCGCTTTTAGGTTTATTACAAAACATCGCTGCATATAAAAGATGCTTAATTCAGTATATTTAAAAAATTTTAATTTCTATGACAGAAGGCAACCCAAAGAAGAAACACCTCAACAGTATGTACACAAAATACAAATGCAACAGTGGTGGATATTCCAGTGGGGCGACTGGCTATTAATGAATTTCTGGACAGGTCAATTGGACTAATTTGTATGAACTTGCAGGATTATTAAACAAAGTTTTATATTTTAAATTATAAAATGTAACTACAATTTATGCAGCTTAAAATGTATGATGCCAGCCCATTTGTTGGTGTTATTATGGAAAATTCATTTTTAAGGAAGAGTTTTTCTTTTATTAATGCCCCTTTTTGTGCAGTGGGATAAACTGAAAATTTTAAAAAGCTTAACTAAACACAAGGATATTTTCAACCATCCATCCATGCATCCACCCATTAAACCACTCATCCAGGGTAAGGATACAGGGTTGAGCTTAGAGACCATCCCATGCAGCATACAGGACAATGCTGGGGAAAGACCCTATATGGAGTAGCCAGTCCACTGCAGGGCACACACACCTGCAAGCTGTGGGAAGTTTAGATACACCAGTTAGCCTGAATCAGGGGACTATGGAGTCCAGAGGGAATCCACACCACACTGGCAGAATATACAGATTCCAAATCATTTTTGCAAGGCCCAGTACATTTAATGAGGCTGATACACTAGCAGCTATTTCAGAAGAACTATGACACCTGGAGCCTGATGGCCCCTTTTCCTGTGGTGTGAAGTTCGTCATAGGTGGCCAAACACGTGTCTACCAAAAATGACAAAGTGCCAACAATTTAGACACAGAATATAAATGAAAACACGAAGCAACCATAACCTACCCCTGTCTTCACATCTCAACAAAACCACCCTGACCTAGTTTATATTTTGAAATGTGGGCCACACTGAGAGCAGAAGACAGGAAAATGTTTATCGCTAAATAATAATGTTACATTAAAATCCTCACTATGCACTCCATAGAACTTGCATCTGTCTTGACTGTGTCTAAGGGAAAGGCAAAAGAACAAGTTATTGCAAGAGTGCACTGTGAGAGACCACAACAACAGTGGTGGTATTACAGCTTGTTCCTTTAAAAAACAGCCGTTTCAGTCAGCTCAAACAGTAGAAAGTCCTCCAACCCTCCATCCCTTAATCTTCTTCTTACTGGATTGTACTGCATTATCCTCAAAGCCATCAGCATCAACAAACTATCTTCAAAACAACTTGCACTCGGACAAGCTACACAAAAATCACAATGGCATCTTATTTGTTATTGTTTGTATTTTTTTATGTATTCATGGCAGCACTGTTTTATTCTGTTTAAAACATCAACATAATCATTTCCACGCTTCACTTGTGTATGTTGAAAGCTTTCTTTGGGAACGCTGCAGCTGTTCTTGTGGGGACAGGTATTAAATTTGGCATTTCCCATCATGCAGATCCACACAGTGTAAACAGTATTCTGGGGGGTGGGGCCACTGGCCAACTCTTCAGACTCTTTAGCCATCTGTGCTTTTCCTTCTCTCCCGTGCCTTGATTGCCCCCCGGTGCTATTTTCTGCACTGCAGCCCCAGCATCACTTTGTTGATGAAGTTGACAATAGCATGGGCTGGCTGCTCAGGTTCCAGCTCCGCGAACAGGTGGCACATGTTGTCTGACGCACTGCCCGACTTCCTGGCCACAAATCCAAATATCCTAGAAGGCAAACGGCTGGGGTTACACAAAATGGTGGCACAGGTGATGGAGAACAGGAGGCGTGTGGACAGAGAGAGGGAGAGTAAGAAAAAGAACTTCCATTGGAGGTTCCTTTATCAGTAGACTATAGATCCAGCAAAGGAGCAGACGTTGTACCAATGAGGCAGGTCCACATACCAGATGGAAGCACTTCTGAACAGGTGGAGCACATTATGAAAATGTACTTCATGAGAAGCAGCAGTTGGGAAATGTGCACGTGAAAAGGATTTGGCATGTGTGACCATACTAACCAGTAGCATGAAAAATAAATGATTAATCATGAATCTTAGTTAAACAGTGAACTGAACAATCATCTTACATACACAATCATGCAGGCAGTCACAGAGCAAGCACATACTTAGCATTTGGCCTGTCAGAGCTGCTCCACCTGGAAGAAAGCACAGGGGACTCAGCGGCAAAGTCTCAGAAGAACACAGACCACTAAAGGGAGCTGTGCTGTTTTATTGCACACTAAATAAACAAGTTAGAGATAGACATTTGATATCACACTGCAGCCGCATCTCAAAGTGACTTCAAATAATGAAATCTGAATGGTCACTGGATTGCCAGGTATCTTAGCAAAAAATCTGTACAAAATTCTAAAAAAATAAAACAGCCTCCTTTAAACAACTTAGGAAGGAACATCCTTAAGGATCTCACAAGGTCATTTTTTCAAGAACCTTCCAGGGTCCTAGGATCTCTAGCAGGTTGCTCTTAGCAGCACACAGAATGTAAATTAAAAGGCCAACCTTCTGTCCTGTGGGTCAACACTGCTAAAGGTCACACTGTTGACAGGGTAGTGTCTCCTGAAAAACAGCCTACAGAATGATAAGAAAAGAGCAGACATTTGTTCTGTCATTTCTCTTTTATGCAGAATCAAAACACAGCACGGTGCAGATTTAATACTTTGTTCATTCCAAGGTGATCTTCATCCCAGGTCCCTGTCTAAGGATTTGTGATTGATGGTCACCAAAAAGCCATAAAGACAATCTAGCAAATTAAATACCTGCGCTCACTGTCAGTGAGTATGATGCCCTGAGCAGACACTTTGAAATGCACCACAATGACCAAGGGGCAAGGATCTTGAGACAAGGTGCACCCTGCAGCTTTGGAGACTGCTTGTGGTCCTGTCAGTGATTCTGTCTCCACTGAATTTAGGTACAGCACGCGGCAAGCTGAAGGAAGACAGGCAGACATACAGGCTAGTGTCCCACCCACAAATTGTCTCATAAACACAGCATTACTGAATTGTGTGTCCATCTGGTATTCTCAAATGCATAGTAAGGGCATCAATAATCATCTTCTGCCTCACGACCACTCAACCTCTCTCCATGCTGGTGAGAAAACAAAAATGGTGATTTTATGTACATATCAACCTGCAGACTGTGTTTCCTTTCAAAGAGAACATTAGTTTTCTTTTTGGAAGTGTATAGAGATGGCATGCCATCATTCTGCATTTTACTACAAGGACAGAATCAGTGGAAGATAGGACCCCTCACCTGCACCCTGCCTGAGCAAGTCTGCTACTGTGCAAATGTTGTCAGCAGTGTTTAGTTCATGCATTTCAGCAAGAGGGTCTGCAAAAGAAGTGATTTAAAAAGAATTTCAATATGCCACGAAGCCCTTTATAATATACGATCCCCCACAAACTGCACACGAATGTAGTTTAGGACCTTGTTACTCCGTAAGAAAAGTTTCTGCACTTAATCGGAGTGGAAATGTCCCGGATGTTTTTAATATTATCCATTCATCCATCCATTTTCCATAACTGCTTATGCAGTACAGGGTTGCAGTGCACGTGGAGTTGACCCCAGGAAGTATGGGGCATGAGGCAGGGGGCATCCTGGACAGGATGTCAGTCCGTCACAGGGCAAACAGTCACACGCACTCTTTAGGTGATGTGAAGACACCATACTATTATCATTACCGATGTTGTTGTTTTGAGGCTCCATCTTCACATCCCCCCACATGTTTATTCAACCCTAAATACTCAGTATCTGGGAGGTCCCCAACTCTAACCCTAAAGCCCCCCTTCACTGAAATAACCAGCTTGGCAGCAACTCGTAAAGGATTTCTGTGGCACTGCTACTTACCGGACTCAGGGAGGCGGAGCACACAAGGAAGGGAGATGGGCATGATGGTGTGCTGGTACACTAGTGCTGACAGGCTCCCTGGGAGAGATTAATAACAGACACAGTCTTTGCTGTAGGTGGTGCAGAGAAATGCGTAGCGCCACACTACTTAGCCTGAATCGCAGGTGCCTTCAATGAGGGGAGCAATGTTAAGCCTACTAGATCAGTGATTCCAGTCTGTCCTTGTTGTTTGTAACCCAAAAAAAACAACCTATTTGTTACATGTTAATTCTTGTTGTTATGCAATTTAACTCCTGACTAAATTGCTGCTAAGCTGCAGCTCAGACGTCACTCGCTGTGTTCTGATCCTCACCAAAATGGGGCTCATTTGCACAGCCCCTGATTTTCACACCCCGTGGACCCTTCTCGATGAGGAAGTGCCTCACAAGCTGTTCCTGGGGGTCACCTGAGGGAGGTCACGAGCACAGCTTAGAACGGGTTTCAATATGGCATACATTCACATTCAAGGAATAAAGACACAAAGAAAGCTTGAGTAAAAGAGAGAATTGGACTTTTATAAAATTTACATATACATTTACGTGTGATATTGCTACTATATTTTGATAGGGTAACTATTTCAATTAACTGTATACTGTAGTTCTCTGGTTTCTTTCCACAGTACAAGGACATGCAATTATGTGAAATGGCATTTGTAAATTGCTCATTTTTAATGTGAGTCCTGTGATAGACTGGCATTTCATCCAGGATGTCTCCCTGCCTTGTATAGGCTTCATGCCCCCCCGTCACACTATAGTGAATAAGAAGTTAGAAGTTGGATGGATGGCAAAGGGAAGGTTTCATGAAGAAACCTGAATGTTAATGAAAGAATGTTAAATGTATGGTAAGAATTTTAATGCGAAGGAAAAAACTGATTTACTTTGTGAAATAAGGCTGATTCCAAGCAAGTTTGATTACCTTTGGTAATGAGACTGTTGGTGTTTGGAGGAGGTGAAGCAACCTTCAAGGCCAAGCCAAAAGCTCCCTGGAAGGAGTGACTGTCCCGGATCAGGAAAGCTCCTGGGTCCTTTCCCTTTAACAAAGTGATTGCTACAGAAAGTAGAGCGGGGAGACACCTAGTGGTGATTAAATGTATTGTATCCTTTTTGAGTGAATTACTCAGGTTCTGTGACGTGGGTTGATGAAACCATGTTCACAAGACAGTGAATAAGTCAATAAATAAATCAGCAAATAAGAAAATGTATAGCTTGTTTACCATCACTGCATAACGGTAAGACCTTTCTTAATATACCTAACAATGCAACAGATGTGTCCACCACTGCAGATTGCATTGAGCAACATAAATTTCATAGATTGCACTGCACATAAATTAGGTGAGAAAAAGATGACGATTAAAAATCTGTATTTTCAAATCAGAAGGTCATTTTACCTTGGTCTCTTGAGATTTCAGGCTTATACCAAAACTGTGAGGTGTCCTGGACGAACTTGGCACTGACATGCTTCTGTGACATCTTGTCCAGAGTAAGGGACATGTCATCTGATTTAGTGTGAGGTGCTAGATGTTCCTCAGAGGTAGAGACAAAGGCATGCTGAAGGCTCGGGCAAACTGGGGGCTGGGTGCTAGAGGGTGCCATGGTTGTCCTCAAAGTGGGAAGGCTCGCATTTTGTGACTCTTGCAGGGAAGATGTATCATGACTATCAGCTGGCAGAGGCTGAGTTGAAGGGATGGTGACAGCAGTGTAGCCAGTGTAAGGAACTACTGGGATGCTGAGGGGATAATACTTAGTTGCCATGGGGAAAGATGGGGTGGAGCAGCCCTCTGTTGAATGGGGTATATTATAGCTGTCCTCTCCGTCTGACTCAGAATGGGCTTCCAGTTGGCCTGAATTTTCTGGCTCACATCTATGTACTGTGAAAGGTAGGTTTGATGTACTGTGCTTGGACGAGGGGGAACATTGTAGTGGAGTTTGAAGGGAAGGTCTTTGGATGGCCTTAAGGCCCGGAGATCCTGGTTTGCATCTCTCTGTCTCCTGGACTGTGCTGCTTCTGACCTCTACTGATCCCAAGTCCACGTGGTTGGGCTCTGGGCTGAAGCTGGAGCTAGGGCTTGACTGGATGTCTGTTTGCTGGAGGGTAGATACATTAACTTCTGCTGAGGGTTCCTCAAGGCTTTCTTCTACCACAGGGATCTTTGTCCGTGCAATGTCCGTACAAATACCGTGGGAGCTTACAGAGACATTAGGTTCTTTTAATACTCCATGCAAAGTGTACGAATCTGACATTTCTGGAGCACAGTTGGCTGGCTCTTGGAGTTCTAGGTCTTTGCAATCCTTGCTTTGGGAGGAAGTCAAGTCTGGAATGATGTTAACTTCAGATGTTAGGAGTGCTATGTGTCCTGTGCTAGGGCTGAGAAAAAAGAAAAAATTGTTAGTTCCTTTCATCCATTTTCATAACCACATATAGAATATGTGATATTAGCAAGCTCAGAGGCTTGGTCAGGAAGGATTTCAGCTAATGCTGAAATCAGATTCACAATGCTGTGACCACGAGACCAAAGGAACACACAACGAGAAGCTTCAGAATTGATTTGCTTATAAGCATTCTTCCTTCACTTGAGAGATTACAAATGCGTTGAACAATAAATATAAGTAACAAGCTCTATAAATGCTAATTAAAGGGGCACCATCTTTACACAGAATAGCTACCTCTGAGCATGTAATGGACTGGTGGTGTGATCTGGGCTGTGCGGCTTGGAGACCACTGAAGTTGTGGAGCTGATGACTTGTGCCTCTTTGGGTATGACATTCAGAGAACCCGGACTGTATCTGACGCCACCAGTGAGGTGCACTGCGGAAAGCAGAGCGAAGAGGAATTCGTAAGTGTGCTAAGGAATTACAGCTCACAGTCAATACCCAAAGGGTGAACTTACCAGGCTTGCCAGATGAAGAGAAAAGTATGGAATGTGTTTCAGGGAATGCCCATTGTGGAGAGAGGGTATTAGTTAGGCCCGTGCTTTGACTGGAGGCAACAGAGTTTTCAGAACATGTGGGCAGAGGAGAAATGGAGTCAGATTGATAACCAGATGTATAGCCTTGGCTTTCAGATGGGGAGTGTTGGAATGGGGAGCAGGAGCATGGTTTCTGGGGGGTTTGATAGCCACTACTGCTACTGTCCAGGTAGGAGTGAGACCTACTGTCTGACTGGGAGCAGGAGGATTCTACATAAGCAGGATGATGAAGACGCAGAGAATCACAAGGAGAAAGTTGCTGTCGACAGGGGGGCGAGTTTGGTGCTTGACACCAAAATTGTGCCTCCTTTTCCACCTGAATCTCTGCATCTGTTTCCTCCTCACTGGGCAGCATAGTCTCCTCACTCTTTCTTAGTCTTCTTCCTTGGTATAGTTCTGCCTCCCTGTTCCAGTATATATCTGTATCTCCTTGTTGCTTCGAACGCATCCATTCCCTTAGCTCTATCCCCCTACATACCTCTGCTTCTTCATCCCAAGGCACCACTTCCCTATGGCTGAGCTGCCTTTTGGGAAAAGAGCCAACAGTTTGGGCAGATTCCTCCCACTGGCAGCAACACCTGCTGGGCATCAGGCCACCAGTCAGAAGAGTTTGAAGGTGAGGGCTGCAGGATTGACATCGATGGGAGCAAAGCTGGTGCCCATGGGGAGAACGATGATATGGCATGCATTCGTCCTCTCCACAGAGCAGCCTGCCAGGCGCAGGGAGGGTGTGAGCATGAGAAGGTATCGGGGCATCACAAGATCCATAATGATACATATGTGAAAGGGAGCATTCAGAGTAACAGCGATGCAGGTGCCATGAGAGGGATGGGTGAGAGTGGCCATTAGAGTGCTGGTAAGGGGCAAGTGGCCTCTGTGAATCCAGGGAACTGGAGTAAGGTGAAACGGGTCGGAAGACAGTGCTGTCACATCGATCCATGCAATACCCTTTCTGCAGGCATACAGGGGTCTCGCATACAGGTTGTCTACAGCTCTGGGACCAGCAGCTAGGCCTCATAAACTCTGTAAACTCCTGGGCAGTGGTCTTGCTGTCATCTAGGATGGCCGTCTCCCTCTCCTGTTTCTCTTTCGATTCCTTTGCATTTCTACCCACTGTGTCTCCAGGCAGGCAACCTTGCTCCTCCCTGTCCATCCGTGCAAAAGGCTGTGGAGGATCTTGGAGCTGTCCGTTGGACCATAGTACATGCTGTAAGCACTGGCCAGGCTTATGATCACCTCGGCCCACAGGGCTCCCATTAGCAGATAGCACAGTGCTAAAGCCCGGCCCACGGCGCTTCTTTACTTGTGCGTATAGGCTACCATCAATGGGCCCACGAGTATGGGTGATATCTGAGAAAACAGAGAGTGACGGTACATATGTGTTAACATGTCTAAATTGAGTGTCATTGACATTGGTGACCTTATATACTGTTTTTAACAACATAATATCACTATAGAAACTTTTATAAAATTTTGTTTATTTTAAAAATGCATGCCCCCTTTAAAAATAAAACTCGTCTATTTACAGACATTGAATTGTTAAAGCTACCTTCCAGACTATCCTGATGTCGCAGGTTGAAGTTCTCGTAGGAGTCCCAGCGAATTAAAGGGTTAGTGGAATAATCAACGGTGACCGCAGGGTCATTCTTCTGGTAATCCAGTCCTAAAATTGGTACACTGAGAATGACATTTTTTGCAGTACAACTGAAACAAAGAATGGAAAAGAACCATTAAACATGAAACCAGAAAGAGGCTTGAAAACCATTGTATGAAATGAATGGTACCTTTGAATTCGGCTGTTCCAGAAGAGAAGATAAACTCCACCTTGCCATCTGAGGGGAATCGATTATCTATACAACGGACAAAGTTATGAATTATGGTCATGAAGAAAAGCTAGATATTTCAGATTCAGCATGTCACGTTACTTGCAACTGGTCACATATATGTTTGCTTTCGTTTTTTGAGTTATTGTTTTTCTTGCTGTCACGTTCCCCTTCGCTACCATTCTGTTGCTGTCTTTTGCTCTTCTATACGTCTCTACAGTCTCCCTCCTATGAGCCCCCTCAAATGTACCAGCACAGGCTTTGTCCAGCTCATTTTTGCCAAACCACAGCTGAGCACCATGGATAGTGGCGGTGTGGAACTGCAGTCGAAAAACAGTTTCCCTTCTTCCCTCACGAGCTCGCCAGTCATAGCACTTCACCTGCAGGTGGAGACAGATGCCAATGGGTATAATTCTTGGGTGGAGGAAAGTGATATTTTCCTGATAGCACCTGATAACAGTTCAACTTTACTTACCATAACATCTCCCTTTAGCTGAAGGGCAGGTTTGATAGTCACACACAGTTTCCGGGCAGTGGAGTTCTGTGGGTTACTGATTGGACCACACAGGTATACAGTTTGTTCACATGGCATTAAAAATACCCACAAATCTATGGCTATCAGAACATACATATTATTCCTACCACACTCACTAGACTCCTGAAGTGTAGACCAGTTCCATGGATTCATAGATCTTCAGGAAGGGGAAGTACCCTGTGTGAGCAGTGACCAAAAATCCATGTGAACTAGCAGGACTCCAGAAAACTAACAATTCCATCACAATAATAATTTTAAACAGAATGAAAATGCTGGAAGATCATCAGGATTATCAGACCATCAGCCTAATGCAAAATACACACAGATAGACACAACTGTAAATGTTTTTATGCTAAAAATCATGCCTGTTGGTCAAGATTTGGAAAGACAGAAAAGTAGACGATGTGAATATTTTATACTTGATAAAACAGCAAAGATGTTCCCACCTCTGCCAGCCTGGAAATAGGGTAGATTGGGGATGAGGACTTGGTGGAGGAAGAGGGGGCTACTGTTTATCTTGATGCTCCCAGAGAGGACACCCACAAAGTAGTAGACATACCTAATGTGGATCATAAAGACTACTGTATAATGTACAATCAGCTGTTGTGGTGAATCGATTGCCACAGGGGCAAGAAAAAAACCCAACACAGTACATCAGCACCATGAGCCTGGACAGAAGTCATATGGAGAACCATCACATGGGAAAAGACTTGGAAGGAATGCACACACATTACTGGGTAAACATAATTAACCGCCAATGACGTACCTCCCCAGGAAGAATATAAAAGGAACTATGATCCTGAAGACGGCAGCAGGTGTACAAAAACACATCCTGGAACAGAGTGTGTGACTTTTAAATGGCAAATATTCTTTTTCTCCCGCAGAGTCATTGAGGGCCATTATGCCCCTGGTCTATGTCAAGGAGAACATGTCCACTTGGGGTCTCCTGGAGTGTTCCCCATCCATGCTTGTTTTTTTCCGTTTTTTTTTTTTTTTTTCAGATTTCTGTGTTCCTCTCATTTACAGGGTTTTTTGTTCTCTTTGTAATAAAGACATCCCAGTAGAATATTTTTTGAACACAATATGCTTGCCTTCCATACCACTACACTAACGGAGAATGTGGGCAGCTCAAAAAATGTATGCAGACTGGATCGCTGCCAATATACCACTTACATTGACCATGAAGACACCCCCACTGACCAAAGTGCTACAACAGGTTCAGGTCAGTTCCTCCTTAACAGCAGCGATGCTGGGGCGCCCAGCTTTGGCACCCACCACCTACTAACCAAGCTGACTCTCTCTGATGATATGCAGCCTATATCTCCCTGTTTTACAGTAAGACAGAGAAGAACTGCTGACCCCATCAGGACTGGGCTCAGATCCCAGCTCCATTTCTGTCAGGCGAAACACCAGCTGCCTATCTCTGCTTGCCTTGGCTAGAGTCACAGAACTATGACAGCCTTAATGGAGGGATCCTGGCCTTATATCTATTTCCAAACCTCCCTAGCTGATCTGGGACCAGCTGAGCCAACTGGTCCAAATCATCCAGAATGTGAGTCTGGTCGAACGGGTCATCATGGACTGTCTCTTGCAGGCTCTGCTCAGGGCAAAACACCAAAATACTGACATCATCGTGCAGGGAACCTTAGCTGGGCATGAAGTGGATGGTTGGCCTTCAGACCCACATGGCTCAGCAGCCCCAGAGGTGGGTGACCCACAATACAGTACTCAATCAAGGAACCAGGCCCAATCCTAGCCAAGACCACACAGGTTCAGAGTCATTAAATACAGGCTCTCTTAGGCTCCAAACCCATTGCCCGTGACCATCCCACTGTGACAATCCAAGTCATTGGCCCACTAGTAGGGAAACCACTTCTCCTGGCCAGGGATTGGCCAGGATTCAAAGTACTGCATAATGCCTCATTCCAATATTGAAAGAACCTTTGGTATCACAAGTGGCCCCACCAAATGTTAGCTACTCTGACCAACACTGAGGGCCACCCAGCCTTATTGACCACAGATGAAGTGGACAATTCCAGCCAAGAAGGTAAGAGCCTAGCCAGCCTGTTTAGCCTGCTCCAGGAGTTCTTCCTACAGGTCACCAATGTCAATAACTTTGCCAATGAGTGCCTCAAGCATTAATGTACAGTTCTCAGTTTTAATTACATTTCATCAACTATTTTTCATGCATTACTTGGTATTTGTAAGACACCATAAATAAAGTTCGCATGTATGTCTGTACATGTAATCCCAAATAAATGCTCAGAAACAGCAATAAATCGAATTCGGCAGAATTTCACTGAATTGAATTCCACTTCCTGAAACTCCAGTTCAATTCCAATTCAGTTTCCTGTAGTTGTTGTCGGATTCCAATTCCAGTTCCATTTCTTTGTTTGAATTGGAATTGTTGAGTTCATTCCTGAACTGACCCCAACCCTGCAATGACCACACCACACCAGGAGGGATATAGAAGGAATTGAAATGCTCGAGACAGCGGACAGTGAACAGAAGAAGACAATTGCTAGAATAGAGTGTGACTTTTAAAAGGAGAACCATTTTTTGTTTCTGGAGAACAACCACCAAGGGTAGGACCACCACCTCCTTTCCTCATTCAGCATCAGGGGAGAAACATACACGAGTAGGGTTTCCTTGGGGAGCACCCTGTGCTTCTTTTTCTTATCCTCATTGATTTCTTTCTGGCTTTCTATCTCCATTTTGCTCACCACATTTTCATGCACCCCATAATAATGACACCCAAGTAGGGATTTTTGCACCTAGCGTGCTTGCATTATCATTCCATTCCTCCCCTCTGCACTATTTAGAGAACACTTTTCAGTGTACTATGAAAGATTAGCAAAAGCAGAAGAACACCAGAAGAACAGAAGAGGCAATGGGAGTTCCCTTTAGTGAATGTAGGGTGGGGGCAAAAGCGAGATTCATCTTTACCGGTTTTGAGAGGGATGAAGAAATGATGACAACTTGTCCTCACAGAACTTCTTCATGGCTAATGTGTTGAGCAGCTGGTCGGCTCTGTGCACAGAGATGCAAGCAAGACAGCACACTTTTCAGGCCAAATCAGCAAAAAATCCACAAACTGCCGGGATTTAGTGATGAAGAAACGCTTGATGTAACAAAGTGTATACATTTTACAGTTACCTTGCTGAGATTGTCCTGTAGTGCATATAGGCTGCAACAATGATGCCTGTTTTGCTTTTATCTCCCTGAAAACAAAAGAATGAAAACAAGAAGGAATTAACACAATCTTCTAACCTGCTCTGGGCTCTTACATTTCTCCACCTCATAACTTTTAACTAGCTGCCTTTTTGGTTTGATGTGGTCATAATCTGATTTCTTTCTACTGGCACCTCTTTTTTATTTGATGGGAAACAGATAAAGTGTGGATATCAGCTATAGCTACACGTAAGTCAGGTTCAGACCACCAACCTTGCAGAGCAAGACGACCACGTGCTGAGGGTCAGATGTCAGCCAGATCTCCATTGCTTTGCAGATAGCAGTGATTTTGTCAAGCTGCGGAGCGTGAAGGTCAGGCCAAGCACAGTCATTGACCTGATAGCCAAACACAGATAATTAGAGCACGTAATGGTCCTGGAAATTTAGGATAAAAGAAACAAGAAGGAGAAAAAGTCATGAAAAATAGGAGAGATTATAGCAAATCAGGTAATATAATAATTTCATTAAGCAGTCAATAGAAGAGATTTCCTTAAAAACATTACTTAAGAGATAAATGGCTACGTAAACAAGAAAGATACATGTAGATTATGACAGACAACCACATTGCCATTCTCTATTATTGAGTTCATACCTTCGGACTGAAGTGGTTGATACCATGACACCTTTCAGACAGGTTAAAGATCTGAGTTAAAGAAAGGTACAAACCTGTCAAGACAGTAAACACATGGCATGTCTATTGTCACTAAGAAGCTAATCTCCAAAAATTAATGACTATATGTTGATGAAAGAATTCTCACAAAGTCATGTACATTTCCCAGCACCAGATAACAATGTCACGATGTTTTTATCAAGACATATTAATGTTTTATATCACTCCATTATCCTTAAATAGCTTCCTAAAGGAAATGCATATATTGTTAATAAATGCTAAGTAGGGGGGAAATGTTAAGGTGCCATAGGTTGAATGTGAATATCACCAACTGGCAACATTAATTAACAATCCACAATACACAAAAAAGGGTGGCAAAAATAAGGAACACATCTCTCTTTTCCAGACAGACCAGAAACTTGTCCTGGTGCTTTGACTTGAGCATGGCAGACATTTCCTTGAGGTTAGCCTGGTAATCCTGCTCCTCCATCACAGGTGGAAAGAAGACCGAGATGATCTTTTCAGTGATGTAGGTCAAGTCGAAGTTATAGCCCCTCTCCGTCACCTTGTCCATCACCTGAACAGCACTAAAGCTCCAGCACCCAGAGGAGAAAGCAGGAGAATTCAGTATGCAGGCAATCTGGCAAGGAAACTGAAGAGGAGAAGACTAAGCTGAAAGAAGCCGCATAGATGATATTATAAATGACCCCATAATAGACGGCTATGGGGTTGCAGCAAAAGAAGTGGTTAAACGCTAAAGGCGTAATGTGATGAGTGATGGGGAAAATCTTGCTGGTGAATAAGGGAATACTGATACCTGGCAGGGAGACTCCTCTCTTCAGTAAACGTCACAGCCTTAATCAAATCCTAGCAACAGAGACAGAACAAAAGATGACACAATGGGATCTAAAGGGGACAACATCAGTATTGTTTATTTTTAATATTTCTCTAACAGGTTCTTTTTAATGATTCTGTTGATGGTAATACCATCCATCCATCCATTGATTCATTATCCATCTTCCAGCTGCTTGGTCAACATGAGCAGTTGCACTGTACTTATATCTATTTTCTGTTTATCATCATTCATTATTATTTGTATACTGATTACTGTTCTGTGTAATATATGTGGCTGAATGAATTCACCTTCCAGTTAATCTTGACAAAACACGGCAGCAATGCATATGATTACCACAAGTTTAGCATGCAAAGAAGTGTAAACAGCATTAAAAAATAACACTGTGTGAGAATGTCAGGGAGCAACTGGAGAATTTATTTAGGAGGTAATGCTCATAATACAATTTTTCCATTCAAATAATACACTAATTACAAATTAATATTGACCTGGTTAGAGGAGGGAGCCTGGACACAGGAAGCTTTCTCCTAAAGCAGTGGAAAATATTTCTCCTATTAGTTTTCAGAGACGATACAGCAGAGTAAAGTATGTTCTGAAAGTTACTTTAGATGATAATACTAAACATATACTATAAATATCAATGGCAAAAAAAAAAAAACAGACAGAAGAGGCAGGTATAGGAACATAAACAGGTAAAGTGAGCATGGTGGACAAAGCAATGTGTCTAGGGATCCTGCTCAAACGTAAATCTGTGGCTAATTCACCAGCTTCAGGTTTTTCCCAGGAAAAAAAAATAGAGAAAAGTGCCGTTAGTATGGGAAAATAAGGAAAAAATAAAAGGAAGTGACGCAAATACTGGAAGTGTCTAGTGGTGCTTCCACTGAGATGAAACAGCCATTGTTCTGTCAGATAGTAATCTAGTGGAGCGTTCTCACCCTGGTACAAAAGCCCTGTCGAATTGTGCCTCCAGTCGTGTCATGAATAAACAGACATGGTGAAATGGTAATTCTAAACCAAATAACGACACTGACCCTAGCTCGAACTCTAATACCGACACTAACCCCAATCCTAGCCAATATGCCAACCCTTACCCTCATTTAAACGCTACAGCTAGCACTAACCCTAACAGAAACCTTAACCCAAATGCCAGTTCGAAATCTAATCAGTCTGCCAGCCCAAACCATAATACCAACTTTCAGAATAGGGCTAGTTTCAACCTTAACTTCAATATTATATCAATGTTAAGGAGGTCCGTAGCTTGGTGAGTTAGGTCTTTGTCCCGTGTCCAGATGCTCATGGGTTTGAAGCCTGGAGCCAGCAGAGTAATTATATTCTGTTTGAGTAATGTTGACTACTCATGAGATGATGGCTGGCTCTGCTCCCTGACTCTAGACATTCCTTATGTGCATGTCTCGCTGTTCAAAAGCATCTTCCAAATAAATGTAAATTCCTGACTCTAAGCATAATGTTAACTCTAACCATAAATGTAATGGCATCCCTAACCTTAATATCAAGCTGGTTTTGGACCCCAGCTCTAACCATAATGCCAACCCAAGACCTCATGCATGCTCCCCAATACATTCATGGTAGACAACTTTGTACAAGAATGAGATAAATACAGTACAGTATAACACATTTACCTGTTCAGGAACACAAGTGCAACATGGAATGAGCAATTTATGTTGCATTTCTATTAAGCTATTTACAATTGAAGGTGTGCAGCACTTTGATTACCGCTGGTTCTCTCCTACAGTGCTGCAATATGTTTTTGGATAACAGGAGAAAACCTGAGTACCTACAGGAAAGCAGTGCAATCACAAGGAGAATATGCAAACTCCACACAGAGGGGTGGGACTTAAACTCACAACCTGAAGATGCGCCACTGCAGTGACAATAAGCACCTATACAAGAACTTTTAAAAATCCATCTGTAACAATATTTCCATAAATATGTTGGCTCTGAGTATTTGTAACTGTACTTTTAATACTGGCATTAAATACATGAATGTCACCTCACAAGAGAGGAACATCTGACATTTTTATGATTAAAAAACCACAAATAATAGCATATAGCGTATGCTCACTCCTTGTTTAACATTAGAAGCTCTTCATGCATGGATCCTTAACAAATATCAGCTTGAAACAGACAGATTGCGGTAATGGAGTCACCCTCAATATGACTGTGGAATTCCTGTGATCACAGTTTGATCATAAATGTGAAATAACACGTACAATCTACTGACACAGAGCTGAGACCTGTGGCCAAAAGTCATTAGTTCATATGTTGGACTAATGTAGCTGCCTTCCTACAGACATATGTTTAAAAAGAAAAAAATATATCTTTTCCTCTTTGGATCAAAATGGTGGTTAAAAGTGATGATTTTTTTGCCTTAACTGTCATGTTTTGAGAGGTTGAGTGAACAGTTCTCGTACTTCAAGGTAGCTTCCGGGCATACACACATAAAATCATTATGAATATTGCAGTTTCTGTCTTTATATGACATGGGCAGTCCTGTCCTGATAGTTGCTAGTTGGCAAATTAATATCCATTCAACTGCATAGCTCACCTCAATGAAACAGGAATCTCTGTCTCCCTTGTCAGTTTTCCAGTTTTTTCTTATGTTATTCAAATGTAATTATTCTTCCTTAAAGTTCAAAAACCTCTCAGTGTTTTGTTTATTATGATCTATGCATGCTTACAGCCGAATCTCCATCCAATTATTTCTTGAGGATGTAAGGCTGTGGACACGCTGGCCCTGTTGCCCCCTAGGGGGGAGACAGTCAAATTGGCTCCAGGGTGGCTGAATTCACACACACACGTCGGTCAGGCCCCCACCTCATAGAGAGGGAAACTACCTACGCATCGACACCCTGCTGGAGACACCTCCTGCCCCTCACTTCCCGTACTCAGGAAGAAGGAGATGACCCACAGGACGGACCCCCACAGGGTGACCCATCCTGCTCTCCCTTCCCCTAACTCAGGACACACAAATCTCATATAGAATGCTTGTACAGTAACTGTAAAACAAAGCTATGTGTTTACTCGTGTTTGGTCTCGTTTGAATGGTCTCAGTTCAAAACAATATGTTGTATCATTTTAAAGACATAGAACTTTAGATGAAATCCTGTCCTTGTCACAAGACCCAGCCCCCAGGAATATCAAAGACACATGGCTACCTGTTGTTACACTCAGGGGGGCAACCAAACTCAAAAATCGAATACCATTTGTCCTATGATCATCTGACCAACGATTGGATCGTTCAAATAATAACACATCACTTGATCTGATATTAAAGGGAGCTAAACATTTGAGAGGGGGGGCTTTTGTATTCAGAACCTCCCACGTAAGGCGTGGGCTTAACCTACGTTTTACGTGCAGCCATAATGGAGTTTTTCCTGTAATCAGGACTGGCTGTGCATTAATATCTGCAGTCAGATCCCTTTTCACCTTTACTGTATGTATCTTCTGCTGGGTATGTACCATTTTGTCTCTTGCATTGTCACATCATTCATGATACTTTGCACGTTTCTTTGTTATATTAGATATTTGTGTGGCCACATAGTTTGATCTCTGTCTTGTATAATTGGAATTAAACTACTTTATGCCTACCCAGCAAATAAATTTGTTCTGTTTAATTCTTGTCTGTCTGAAATTGTTAACTCTGCTGAGTTCTTCGCGGTGGTGTTCTTGCAATCCCTGACCAGGATTAGATGGTTAAACTGGCTCTGAGTAGCTACACTGTATTGCACAGACATAACTGGTGCACAGCCTCTAAGATGAAGATCTACCAGACATACCACGCCTAAACAGTCCCTGAAGTGTATCGGACAAACATGCTGATAATTCTCACCAGCCTCTGAGTTGGCAAAATTCGTCATACGTGTCGTTAACGTTAGACATGCTGCCAATGGGAACCAGCCTCTGAGTTGGATCGATAAGACATACTGTAGCAATCCCTGAGCCAGGATAATTACGTATGCTAGTACATAGCTTTTGCAAAGGTTATTAGGACAAATTGCATCAGTCCCTGATCCAGGCAATCCAATAGACTAACCCACAGCCTATGTGACCATCCAGTTATACCGAACCTAGCGGTCTCTGAGCTGGATAGACTCAAACATGCTGAGCTTCCTCAAGTGTGTAGTTGTCATCCAGTTCCTGAACTGTCTGCCAGGTTCCAAATTGAGCTGGGCTTTGCTCAACTGGCCAGGAGCAAAGCCCTGAGTGATACCAATGCCCGGAGACAAGAGTAACTGAGAGTAAGGCAAGTCTTGATATTATCAGAACCAACCTAAAATTATTAGAGATTAAGGCCACAGCATTATAAATCAATCGATAAGCAAATTACATGGAGTCAGATTAGAATACATTCACATTATATTCAGTTTAACTAAGGTTTTAAGCACTCTCCAGACATGCATGGAAGGACCTACACGCATTTATACCTTCGGCTGTCCACTTGGATTCCAACACTGGGCCAGGGGGCGGCTTACCCTTACAAGGAGAACTCTTGAACTAACAAGCCTTGCTTGTTTTTATTTTCTATAAGGGTTTTCACAAATTTTTATATGTTCAATGTTCTAAAAAATGCATACAATATTACAGCCTCTGTGGTTCAGCACTGCCTCTACTTGTCTATATGTTATTGAACCAAGAAACAAAACACTCGGAATTTTGAAGCTTAAATCCATCCACTTAAAATACATCTCATCTGAATGAGAAGCCATTACTGTAAGGTGGAGTTCAAGGACAAGTTAAGACAGGCACTGGGCGGCAGTAAAGATGTACCAGATAGCTGGGTAAGTACAGCAGAAGTGGTAAGGGAGACAGCTAGAATGGTGCTTGGTGTGACAACTGGTCAGAGGAAGGAGGACAAGGAAACCTGGTGGTGGAACAAGGAAGTACAGGAGAGTATACAGAGGAAGAGGTTGGCAAAGAAGAATTGGGATAGTCAGAGAGATGAAAAAAGTAGAGAGGAGTACAAGGAGATGAGGCATAAGGCAAAGAGAGAGGTGGCGAAGGCTAAAGATAAGGTGTATGGCAAGTTGTATGAGAGGCTGGACACTAAGGAGGGAGAAAAGGACCTGTACTGATTGGCTAGGTAGAGCGGATGGGTTAAAGATTAAGCCACTGTTTTCCAAAGTACAGTAATTCTTGTCTGATATTGTGAATGACATACTGGATGCTTTGTTTAAATATGAATATGCATAAACATAGACTCTGGTAAAACTGTTTGTAGGTTTGATAGAAATCTTGTGCATAGATAATGAGCCTCATATCAAAACTTTAGAATTCTTCCAAACCTCACTTCTCCCCCCATCACCATAGTCAGGGCTTCTCAAGCACCCAAACACAGCAATCAGACACTTTTTCAAAGCAGCAGCTTCAGTTAGTTGCTCAGCTAATTTCTATGGGGTAAAACATTAAATGCTTGAGTGGCAAGGCACATGTATCTGTCCACTGCTAGCCAATTCTAACTCCAATATGACGGCTAAAGTACTTCACTAGTCTAATAAGCAAAATTTTTCCTGGTAGGAACTTTCAAGATGTTAAGGCCTGGTTCATACATCCTTGAGTTTTGATCATTCAATTAGTCATCTTAGATTTTTAAAGCAAGCAAACATATGCTTTTAAACTTTCCAGACTATGTCAGGATGGTCTTTGAGGGCTCAGTTGAGTGAACAAACACATGAAAGCTATTTGGAATGAAAGCAGCCAGTTAAGCTGTCATGTGGCCTACAGTCTGGCAGTTCTGTCTAAAGCAGTAGCAGGAATAGTAACCAAAATGGCTACATATTGGCAAGGTGAATGCATAATTAATCAATTTTCAGAGATTATTTGAGGCTATTTAATTTAATTTAGTAAGAGGCAAGGTGCCTTGTGGGCTGGTGAAATGTGATTGGTTAGTCTAGTGCTGTTGATGCAATATCTGTGCAAGCCACAGAGCAGAATAGAGTACGGAATGAAAGAGTGAGGGTCTGATGAGGATAGTTAAATTCTGTGGTTCTTGATTGCTTTCTACAGTTCTGGTATCCTACTGAGAACAAGCCGGTGTCCCATAACTGTCAGACTCCAACCAAAATGAGTAATTAACAGCAGAGTGGATAGCTGTTTAGCACTTGCAAGGTTTGGCATTTCTGTAAGTACAGTTTTGTACAGTACAACTGAAGGAGACACATCCCATTGAAAGCTAGTCACCAACTATTGGAACTTTAGGACACTGATCCAAAAATGTGTACAATAAAGAGGAACACTTATGCTTCATATGATTTGTTTTGTTTGCTATTATGTTATTTTCTTGTGGCTGTAAGCAGTTTTTCACTTATATTCAGGGACAGTGAGTACTGCCCAAAGCCAACCCAGATATATTTCTTGCTGACTTTGATGTTTCTAATCTCATAGGATAAAGTTGCCAATAATTACACATGATGTCTGCCCAATAAGTTAAAAAGCCATGGCTCACACTGGTCACAACTTGTATGTGCTAACTTGGTGCATTACAAACCAATACAACAGAGGATTCATGTAAATAAAATGAAAAAATTCTCCGTTGGCAGATGCTGTTCTTAGTCTTCGTTTGAAATTTAAACCTAGCAAGGTATAAAATAGATGAATTATCTTAAGCTTTCCCTACATTGCCCCCTTGAGTCATTTCACTCAAAAATATCACAAAACTGTCACGCGTAGAAAATCCGAAGGTGGAGATGAACTCGAGAGACTCAGGGTGACAGAACACAGGACTTTATTCCTCAAGACGAGAGCAGGACAGGGAACAGGCAGACAATGACTGAGTGTCATAACTATGGTCAGTCCTCTCTAAGGGGGTTTTCACACCCGTGCTGTTTAGTCTGTTTAAATCGAATTCTGGTTCATTTTCCCCCTTGGTGCGATTCGTTTGTGCACATGTGAACACAGTAATCACACTCGGGTGCGGACCAAAACAACCACACCAAGACCCTTTGGAGGAGGTGGTCTCGGTCCGGTTCCAAACGAACTCCAGAGCGGTTCGTTTATGGTGAGAACGTGAGCTAACCTCGATCCGACCCAACTACCAGGTGTACGCTGCAAGTTTGAGCTAAACGCCTTCCCGTAGCCAGGTACACTTTGGATTATGGGATATGGCAAAGTACGCAAACTGTAGCAGCGAGCCGGAAAATAAACCAAGAGTTCATTTGGTTATGGTTAGCATATTGGTATACATGCTCAATAGTAGCTCCCTTCTTCTGATCAGTCTTCTGAAGGCAGCACGCCTTCTTTGCAAAGTGTGAAGAAGTATACTACTTTCAAGACAGTTCCTCAAAATCAATGTGGCATTCTGCTCGTACAGTTTTGCCTGATTTATTGCCCAGATAATTACTAAGGATATGAGCCGATTCCCCATGTTAAATATGCAATAGTCCAGAACACAGCACCACCTTCCTGTATTTACTTTCTTGCTTCTGCCCCAGACACATCTGGCTAATAAGCGGAGTAAACGTTCTCATGTGGTTTGTCGTAACGCATTTTGGTTCGCTTGGATTTTTCTCTGTGTGAAAAGAAACCGAACCACTTGAAAAAGCTACAAGTTTACAAACTCATCAACTGATTTGTACCAGAGTAAACAAACTATGGGCCCTATTTTGCACTGGCGGAAAGCGCGACGCAAAGTGGTTTTGCTAGTTTCGTACCAGCGCATTCCTCATTTTCACGCCAAGCGCAAGCATTTTAAAAATAAATGATTTTGCACGCGCTTCCCACTCGTAGGAGTGGTCTTTTTTAAATGAGGTGTGGCTGGGCGCATTGTCGGCGCGTTGCTATTTTAAGGCAGCGAAATGGCATTGCACTTTTGACCAACAAAAACAACGTCTAAAGTCAGTGGCATATTGTTAAACGATATTTAAGCGGCGCGTTTTAGAAATGTGAGTGCACGATGTTCGTTATGGCCACAGATACACGCTCGAAGTGCACTAATCGTTTTTTATTTTATTTCATTCGTATTTTTTTATAGAGTACAACTTATGGAGAGAAATTTGTCTCAAAATAAATCATTTTATTTTGAGAGAAATTTCTCTCCATTTTCCCACGCCTGCTTCACCTCGACAGGCTTAGGTGGAACAGTGGTGCTCCCGTAAATGATTTACTCCTGCCTTTTCACTTAACGCACGAGCACGTTCGTTTCCTCATTGGTTCCAAACTCATGTTCATTGTTTCCACTACACTGTCTATCCATCTCATCTTCTGCCGTCCCCTCTTCCTTTTGCCTTC
>JAACJT020000090.1:939350-960170 GCA_009936485.2 Gymnarchus niloticus | reverse complement strand
TCTTATACAAAATGTAAAGTTTTACTTTCAGTGTTTTGTAACATTGAAATAGGTTTATTTAAGCTGAAATACCACCTATTTCTCCATCTGTTGGCGCTGTGGTTTAGATGGCTAAAGCGCCTGTCTTGTAAACAGGAGATCCTGTCTCTGACTCCCTGCAGTCCCTTGCTAAGTTTGACTATTGTTTTTCACTGAGTTCTTGTTGGATGAAATTTTTGTTTTTGAACTGAAATAGTTGGAACCTGTTCCAACTCCCTGCACTCCCTTTTTTGGTTATGTTTGGTGTTTTCTAACATTTAAGTATGTATTCATGAAGTGAACTGGTTAGCTCTTTTCCAGCCTTTGGTGCTGTAGCTTAGTTGGTTATAATGCCATTTTAACATAGAGATGGATATTCATCTGACTATCCAAGTGATACAATGTAGATTATATTTGCTTCATGGTTGCTGTATAATTGTCAGTATGAATACTTGTTTCTGAGTTCCACAAACTTCTCTGGACCACTCCCCAGTTGTTTACTGACACTTGACATATCAGGATTACCTTCCAACTTTACTCAGTCAAAACCAATTTTTGATAGACTAAAGCCTTTGTTGAGAAGAACACATTTGGTAAAGTCAGGTTTAATGTTAGTGTCACCCCTTTTTCTGGTTTCGATCCTTTGCTGGGCAGTTGGAGACTGTAGTTGCTGTCATTTAGTGGGTTCCAGCCCTACTCGTGTTAACTAGAGCTCATGAGTGCCACAATATATTTAACTTGGCATCTTCCATGAACTTTTGTCATATCTTTAGCAAAGAATTTGTGTGGGCTCTTCTTGTAAGCATACTGGGAAAGCAGAAATGCCAGAAAGGGAGTATGCCAGTGTTGATTTTATTTAATCATAACAATGTTAGGGAAGACCTCGTGGATCCAAAAGCTGTATAATGAAAGCATGGCGTTGAACCCACAATGGAGCATTGTGGAACAATGCAGAGTGAAACAGTGCTGTTTAATGATTTGTTTTCAGCAGAATTTGGCCATCACCAATGTGAAATATAGGTATCTTTAACTGCCATTTATACTTTTTGAAATTATTATATTACACAGCTCAGTGATGGACTGGCATTTTGTCTTGGACATACCCTGCTTATCCACATGGCCACCCAGGACAGGATCCAGATGACTGTAACACAACATTCTCTGAATAATGAATGAAATGATGGATTTGTCCATTGACAAATTTATAAATTAATCACTTCCAGTGTAAAGTCTTTAAAAGGTAGTGTTACTCAGCAAAAAAGAACGTTATATCAGTGTACTGCTTTTGTATATGGGATTTCAGCTTTTACACCATGGGAACAATCAGGTATTAATCTGAAAAGCATCAGGTTCCTCAACCAAGCAACTGCAACGTTTCAGTGTGGTCTTTACTTTTGTTGTGAACCCTTGAGACATCAGTGTGTCCTTTGCTTTTCTTGCTCTTTTGCTCTTGACTGGTTGTCACCATCTCTCTCTCACCCAGTACATTAAAGACTGCATAAAATGTTTATTTTAATCCAATATGAGCAATTGCTTTGCAGGTGTATCAAAAAAAAAAAACGAAGACAACACGTCATCCTTAGGCTCAAACATGGCTGTATGTGCAAATGAAATGGAGTGAAATGATATAATTATTAAGAACAGATTATAAACTGATTATTAAAGATTATTGACTAAACAAGGTGTGTTATATTTTAATTGGATCTAGACTTTTCACCAGAGTAGGAGAAGGATTGTTGAGCCTTGGGTTAGAGGACGTATTGGTTCCTGGAAGTTGTATATTGTAAACCACTAGGGAGCAGCAAATACAAATCATCATACTCTTTCGGCTGCTCCCGTCAGGGGTCGCCACAGCGGATCAACTGTCGCCATCTCCTCCTGTCCTCCGCATCCTGCTCTGTCACACCAATCGCCTGCATGTTCTGTTTCACCACATCCATAAACCTCCTCTTTGGCCTTCCTCTTTTCCTCCTGCCTGGCAGCTCCATCCTCAGCATCCTTCTCCCAATATACTCAGCATCTCTTCTCTGTACATGTCCAAACCAATGCAATCTCACCTCTCTGGCTTTATCTCCAAATTGTCCAACCTGAACTGACCCTCTAATATATTTGTTCCTAATCCTGTCCATCCTCGTCACACCCAGTTTAAATCTTTACATCTTTAACTCTGCCACCTCCAGCTCTTTTCATCAGTACCACCATCTCCAGCCCATATAACATAACTGGTCTCGCTAACGTCTTGTAGACTTTCCCTTTCACTCTTACTGGTACCTGTCTGTCACAAATCACTCCTGATGCTCTTCTCCACCCACTCCACCATACCTGCACTCTCTTCTTCACCTCTTTTCCGCACTCCCCATTACTCTGAATTGTTGATCCCAAGTATTTAAACTCATTCACCTTCGCCAACTCTATTCCCTGCATCCTCACCGTTCTGCTGTTCTCCCTCTCATTCACACACATGTATCCTGTCTTAGTCCTACTGACCTTCATTCCTCTCCTCTCTAGAGCATACCTCCACCTCTTCAGGGTCTCCTCAACATGCTCCCTGCTCTCACTACAGATCACAATGTCATCCGCAAACATCATAGTCCATGGAGGCTGCTGTCTGATCCCATCTGTCAACCTGTCCATCACCATTGCAAATAAGAAAGGACTCAGAGCTGATCCTTGATGTAATCCCACCTCTACCCTGAACGCATCCATCACTCCTACTGCAGACCTCACCACTATCACACTGCCCTCGTACATATCCTGTACCACTCTTACATACTTCTCTGCCACTCCCGACTTCCTCATACCATACCACAACCTCCTCTCTAGGCACCATGTCATAAGCTTTCTTTAAGTCCACAAAGACATTGCAACTCCTTCTGACCTTCTATATACTTCTCCATCAACACCCTCAGAGCAAACACTGCATCCGTAGTGTTCTTTCTCGGCATGAAACCATACTGCTGCTCACTAATCATCACCTCCCTTCTTAGCCTAGATTCCACTACTCCATCCCATAACTTCATGCTGTGGCTAATCAGTTTTATCCTACTGTAGTTACTACAGTTCAGCACATCACCCTTATTCTCAAAAAATGGTACCAGTACACTTCTTCTCCACTCCTCAGGCATTCTCTTGCTTTCCAAGATTACATTAAACAATCTAGGTAGAAACTCCACTGCCATCTCTCCTAAACACCTCCATGCTTGTACAGGTATATCATCTGGGCCAACAGCCTTTCCATTCTTCATCCTCTTCATAGCTGTCCTTACTTCCTCCATGCTAATCCATTGCACTTCCTGATTCACTATCACAAAATTATCAAACCTTCCCTCTCTCTCATTGTCTTTAATCATCAGCCCCTTAAAGTACTTCTTTCATCTGCTCAACACACTCTCCTCACTTGTGAGTACGTTTCCATCATTATCCTTTATTACCCTAACCTGCTGCACATCTTTCCCAGCTCGGTCCCTCTACCTAGCCAATTGGTACAGGTCCTTTTCTCCATCCTTAGTGTCCACCCTCTCATACAGCTCACCATATGCCTTATCTTTAGCCTTTGCCACATCTCTCTTTGCTGTATGCCTCATCTACTTGTACTCCTGTCTATTTTGTTCATCTCTCTGACTATCTCACTTCTTCTTTGCCAACCTCTTCCTCTGTATACTCTCCTGTACTTCTTCATTCCACCACCAGATTTCCTTTTCTTCCTTCCTCTGACCAGATGTCACACCAAGCACCTTTCTAGCTGTCTCTCTTACCATTTCTGCTGTAGTTGCGCAGCTATTTGGTACATCTTCACAGCTACCCAGTGCCTGTCTGAACTCCTCCCTAAATGCCACCTTACAGTCTTCTTTTTCCAACTTCCACCATCTGATCCTTGGCTCTACCCTCACTCACTTCCTCTTCTTGATCTCCAAAGTCATCCTACAGACCACCATCCTATGCTGCCTAAATAGGCTTTCCCCTGCCACCACTTTACAGTCTCTAATCTCCTTCAGACTGACCATCCTACATAGGATATAATCCACCTGTGTCCATTTTTCACCACTCTTGTACGTCACCCTGTGTTCCTCCCTCTTCTTAAAATACGTATTCACCACAGCCATGTCCATCGTTTTCGCAAAATCCACTACCATCTGACCCTCTGCATTCCTCTCTTTGACACCATACCTACCCATCACCTCCTCATCCCCTCTGTTCCCTTCACCAACATGTCCAGTGAGATCCACTCCCATCACCAATCTCTCTCCCTTGGGTACACTCTCCACCACTTCATCCAACTCACTCCAGAATTTTTCTTTCTCATCCGTCTCACACCCAACTTGCGGGGCATATATACACTAACAACATTCATCATCACACCTTTAATTTCCAGCTTCATACTCATCACTCTGTCCGGCACTCTTTTCACCTCCAAAACACTTTTGGTGTACTTGTATGTATTTTTGTGTACCATTCATCTGGGCTTGGGACCAGCACGGAGAAACCCATAACGCATTCCCCAGTGGCTGGGTTGAGGCAGCAAGTACAAATGATAAATGACAGGCCATCCTTCTGGAGTGCAGAAAATGATAGTAAAATATTCCCTGAAATACTACCATGCAACCCCTATGTAGCCAGAACACCTAAGGTCTACATGGACTGTACTGAGAGGGGACTTAAACACCATAAAAACATTACTATGGATGTCACAATACTCTGTTCTATTTAACAATACTCTGTTCTATTTAACAATACTCTGTTCTAGTTCACCTTTATTTAAAGTCCTTTCCAGTACAGTTGACCTAAAATTCATTATAGTGCACAACTAAACATCAAGTATATTCAATACAAATGTCATGCACGTGTGCATATTTTATGAAGTACATTAGAATAATTGAATGCATTTTTTATTTCTAATTAAGTTAAGCACAACATTCCTCTCATGTGCAGCTAAATGAGCCAGTTAACTCTAGGTTTATAAGAAGTTGATTCCTGCATTCCCCAAAATATGGTTATGTGTTTGCTAGGGTTATGGTCTCACACTTCTGGTGCTGTGGGTTTGATTCCTCCTTGGGATAGGCTCTAGGCTTGCAATTATGAAACATGGATTTCCCAACATAAATACAGTGATCCTGTTTCTGGTCCCTGTGAAAAGTTTGACATTCTGCTTTCATGGCATCAGTCTGACCCGTAGGAGAGTTCCTGAAATTTCTGACCCTCCTATCCTTAAATAAAAAAGGTTTTTCCTTCATGAAAAGGATATGAATATCCATGTGAATTTACTGGTGCCAGCAATTCCCATGTTCACTTATGGGTAATGGAAAATGTGCTTGATGGGTATATTGGATTTAGTCCACTTTTTGCAGCGGTCTGATAATAAAAATGGGTGTTTTTATCAGCTGAATTTTTGTTAAAATTGATTATGTGCTGGACTTCTGTGCTGGGTGCTAGGGCCTTGATGTGTCTGGCAGACTGAAATCATGCCTGGTATATTATTAACGCAACACGCAAACAAGCAGCAAGTAACCTTTCTGATGAAGTTCAATGTACTAGTGTGTTCTGTTTTGCTTTACTGATGTTTATTTTACTCCCCACAATATCTCCCCCGAGTAAAAATGTACTATATCTTCCTTGTCAACTCCTTGTTACATATATCTCTGACAGCCTTCCCATATCAATGAAAAGGGAAAACTTTCTAAAGCTGGCCTCTTGTTAGGTGTTTGTTTGTATTTGTAATATCTGACTTGCTGGTATTTCACCTTGGACAAAAGCATCTGCTAAATAAATAAATCTACATATAACTCAATTTGAAATTGTTTAATGATTGAGCATTTAAGCCCTGAACCTTTATGCAATGGTGGTGAGGTTAATTTTCATGATAGCTTGTCATACTGCAACAAGCTGAATAATGTGACCATGGAAAACATCTGCTTACTTTGCTTGTTTACGAGTCAGACTCACTTAATAGGAAATCCCCTGATTCCTGCTTTTATTTCGTGACTCGTGATGGGCTGGTCAAGAGAATGGAGCTACGTCTATCTTCTGAAGGAGAGGTCTTTCCCTCCAAGAGCATGGTACAAGCACCACACCCAACAAAGTTTTACTGTAAAATTGAAAGTTTCAGAGCTCCCTGGTGTTTACTGCTTGCCTCTTTATGGGGGCAGGCATTTTTGTCCTTGAGATTTCGTCTTATTTTCTGAACCTTTGATGTTACCACAGAATCAACAATGTCTTTTCGATGTCTTTTGCTGTTCCTATTTGTCCAGAGCCCCAACATTTTATCATGTTATATGTTGTCACCTAAAGTCTTTAGTTTTCTTTGCAATATATTGTATAATTGGTAAATGTGTGTTTATGCATGGTTCTCATTATAAGTTTAATAAGTGGCAAATTCTTAAGAAATTATTAAAGAATCTTGGCTTGAAGCATGGCTTCATGCTGATAAAGCTGTTGGCTAATTTGTCAATAATATCATATTTTGATCTTGCATCTTAATCAAAACTGGCAATCTCACTTGGATGACAAAATGTGTGTGCATATTGGTCTCCATTTAATAACACTTTTTTCTGTAGTTCATACAATGGGTTTTGGTCTGGAAAAATCACAATAAAAATTATCCAATACACAGTCACACTAACCAAGAGCCGGTGCCAACTAAAATGCTAGTATTTGGACTGTGAGAGAAAATACAAACTCCAAACACATAGACCACAGGGTAGGAATCAAACAGACAGCTGCACAGGGGTAAGGTCACGATGCAACACTCTGAGCAACTGCTCTGCAAACCGTTACTGCTCATTCTCCACTCCGCTTTATCCTATTCAGAGTCACCTGGAGCATATCCCAGCCTAGCACACAAGGCAGCACCCATCAGAGAGCACAATCATACACTCGGGATAGTTTTAAACATATCAATTAGCCTAGGTCTTTGGACTGTGGGAGGAAAATGGAGAACTCAGAGGCAACCCACAAAACACAGAGAGAACATGCAAACTACACACACACACAGAGCAGAGACAGAATTTAAACCTCCAGCCCTGGCAACAGTAATAACCACTGAGCCACTATGTTCTCGGTTACTGCTATTATTATTATGATCATATGAAAAAGAATGTTCATTTTAATTAACTGGACACAAATTCAATCTTAGTATACACTGTAACTCAAGGAAACCCTGGAGTCCAGGTGGTAGTGAAGGTTTGCTTTTATTTTTAAGAGAATTACAACAGTGAGGCATTTTTGTCACAGCTGTGACATCACACATCACATCATGTTATGTCAAAATCAGCATAATATCCATGTTGAAAGCTGCAGCTGTACTGACCAAACAGCTAATGGACTAGAATGAGGTGAAAATGCAGGTGGCAGGATGAAGGCAGGAAAAATGTAAGAAAACAACTCAAAAGATGTCTGCTGTGAAATGAATATGTTGGCAGAAGCTCACGATATTTTTTTTTTTGTTCCCGTATTTCTACTGGCAAATACGCGTCCTGTCTGGATCACATTCCTCTGGATTTCTGATCATCGAGAGCATCTTGGAGCCTAGACATCATGGGGCGAGACAAGGATTCGATTAACATGTGAGTAACTGTGCAGTACGAAGCAAGGCTGCTACAAAGCTGGCTTACAGTTTAGTCATTCTCCCTGACATTAGGTTTCACCCTCTCCTGCCACACTCAGCATTGACTCACTTGAGGTCCCCACCATCCAGCAGTCTCTTGTAGGCAGTGATCTCGGCCTCCAGTTTCATTTTGATGTTGAGAAGAGCCTCGTACTCTTGGCCTTGCTGCTGGATGCTGTTGCGCAGCTGCATCAGCTCTGCCTCCAGCTGTAGGATGATATTGTTGTACTTCTCCACTTCCATGTTGTAGCGCAGGTCAGTGTTTCGTAGGGTTTCTTCTATTGATGCTTTCTGGGGGAGGGGAAAGAGTGTGGGGAAAAATATGGAGGAATGTAGGAGGGGTGGAGAGAGCATAGAAAGTGAGAACAAAACGAACATTGTGAGAAAGTTCATCCATGCTCTCAATAACGTTCGTGGTGCTTCATTTGTTGGCTGAGGGAACTACGAAAGTCACTTACCAAGTTCCTCTGTGACTCAAGCTCAATCTCCAGTGTCTGCACCTGTCTGCGAAGGTCACTCAGCTCAGCACGTGCACCTTGGAGGGCCTCCGTGTTCTGTGAAACCTGCACCTGAACATCTGAGATCTTGGAGAGACAGATAGAAAAATAATGAGGGCAGTACTGAGATCATTTCGTTGGATATGGGCTCGAAATGCAAATGAGATAAAAAAAATTTTTATTAAATCTTGGAGCTGGGCAATGGGTTACCTGGTTTTCATGCCAGGCCTTGAGCTCTTCTGCGTTCTTGAGTGCCATTTTTTCATAGTTCTCCCTCATCTCCTCCATGACTCGTGATAGATCTTGTCCTTTCGGAGCATCAACGTCCACCTGCACCCCTGACTGGGCAATTTGATTACGCAGCTCCATAACTTCCTGTTATAGGCAGAGAGTAGCCATTTTGAGCCAACTGTAATTTTCCTTATTGGCACTTCTTCAGCTTATCAGCCTGTACATGATAAGTGGTGGTAAGGTTAACTAAGTGGTGTAAGATTAACACTCTTCAATGACAAAGACCTGATAACTAATATTAAAATTAAACAAAATGAACAAAGGAGACTGAGTGGGAAGTATTATGGCTTTACACCTGCAGAGTTTTTGAGTGTTCTCTCTGTATTTGTGTGTAGGTGTTATTGTGACCATACAAGCAGTGCCATACATAGACATGTGGTTTAGACAGATTGGTTCCAATTTACCTACACCGTGTGTTTTTTACATCCTTGGATTGGTATATTGGAACTCAACATTGTGTATTTGGTTATGGAAAATATGACTGGGTTCTACCCTACATTGTCATGGTTCTTCTTGAGGAAGATCAGCTCCTCTTTCACCGCTTCAATCTCGCTCTCCATGTTCAAGCGGCCAATACTGGTATCATCAATGACCTTCTTGAGGCCTGCGATATCAGCCTCCACAGACTGACGGATGGCCAGCTCTGCCTCGAACCTGCATGTCACATGGTCAGATTGAAGCTATTCAAGGAGCAGATGTACCACTATGGACTCCACCTTGACAAGATATTACACTGCTGTACACTTTCACTCACTTCACTCTGAAGTCATCTGCCGCTAAACGGGCGTTATCGATCTGGAGCACGAGCCGGGCGTTGTCCACCGTCATGTCAAACATCTATTTAAAAAAAAACACAAGGCTACAGAGGCAACCCAATAATTTAGCAAAAGTAAAATTGCACAAAGAAGGAGGAATAAATGAAAACTAGCAAAACAGGAAGCGTCAAAGCTTTTTGAAAAAGTGATCGTTGGCTCGATATGGTATTCCAGAGAAAAGCTTCGAGTAGATGATTGTCCTGTGCATGGAAGCTGTGACACTCGATTCTGTGCATATTAGAATCCAAATTGGCTGTTTGCAAGGAGCATTTGTGGGTTCTGGGCTGGTTCTGCCTTTTCATACAAAAGATGAATTGTCCCCCCTCTACTGTCAGCCCAAACTGTAATATTTTTGTTGGAAAGTCCTGGAAAAAAGCAGTGCTTGCATGACAGCATACATTTTTAGGCACATTGACAGCAAAAGAATCTGATTAATTTTGCCATTTTTTGTGGTGTTTATGAGTTCCAAAGTTATTTAGCAGCACAGCAAATCTATTCTTAGTACTCAAAGTTTCTTTGAACGGTTGCATGTGCTCTCAGACTATGAGCAAGGTCACTCAGAAGCAGAGCCTGACCAGACACAAAAATGAATAATATTTATGACTGTCTCCATGGTTACTACTCCCCCACCTCAACACCAGCACACACAGTTTGGCCTAAAAAACATTAAGTGAATCATTCTAGTGTAGTCACAGTCACCCTTGGTCATTTTTCAAAACGGACTCCAATTTTTTAATTTTTTTCTGTTTTATCATTAACTTTCTCCAAACAAGAAAAGTTATTACGTCTTGCAATAACCAAGCAAAAGTGTATTGAAATGAATTTGAAAAATGCAAATAAAAATGTAAAAGAACGATTATGAGTGGAAACTGCATTTTAGGCAAAAGATGACAGTTATCGAAACATGCTGCAGACACGCCTTTTGATGTAACAGATGCTGAAGCCACAAGAATGTTCTTCCTTCGTGTTGAAGGATAATCAAAGCATGAAATGGTCCCATTAAACATGTGTTCCAATCCCTTTATACACATGCAGCAGTCTTATTGTGTCTATAGCATGATCAAATAATATACAGAACAAAATGTTTTACAGTACATAAAAAATAACTTTAAAATGCACACATGACTAGAATGCTAATTTAGACCATGACCATGATTGAGGATTGATTTTTACTTTTATGAATATTTTTTTTCCCACTCCAGACTGAAATAAACACCGAGGTGTAATTGGCATGGATCTGCTTACAAGAACAATTCGAAGCAGATGCTTCCTTTCCCAACCCTTGAATCCCAGGCCATTGCTCATAATGTGCAATACCTGCTTCCTCCCTGTGCCAAGCTACGGAAACTTTGCATGTAAGTGGCCTCTCCTGATATGATGAAGTCATAATCTCAGTCAAACATTCCATCAAGTACCTTTTATTGAGTCTGAGCCCATTTTCCTTTCGATATAGTTTTTTCGACCTACAATGCATTCATTGTTTTTTAACATGTACCCATGTTGTGTTTCCTACCAACAATCCCATCTCTTCATTTCTTTGGCTGCATATTTTCCTGCGGGTATTGGATATAAATGGTCCCTCATCCCCCAGAATTAAATTCATCACATGCTCAGTTACCTTTTTGCGTAGCTCATCCAGGATGGGGTTGTAGCGACTGTAGTCACGGGTGTCTGGCCCCCGCTTTTCCAGGAAGTCCCGGATCTGCTGTTCCAGCTTGCTGTTTGCCTGCTCCAGATTGCGCACCGTCTCCAGATAGGCAGCCAGGCGGTCATTAAGGTTCTGCATAGCCCCTTTCTCGTTCCCCAGGATCATGGTAGTGCCGCTGACACTTCCTCCGGCTCCAGTCCCTGCAGTTCCGCCGCTCACCTGGAAAGAGGATAAGGAGACCCCGGGTGCCATGGCGCTGCGCACTCCAGAGTAGGAGGCTGAGGAGATTTTTGCTCCGTAGCCACCGGCCCCACCATAGATGCTGGCAGCACGGAAGGTCGCCGGGGCCATGGAGCGGTTGACAGAAATTCGGGATGAAGGCAGGGTGCCAGAGTGCACCGAGAAAACACTGGTTGGCAAACTCATGTTTCGGGAAAGAGACACCTAGTTGATGGCGGAGAAAGCGAAGTTCAGTTCACGACTGCTGAGAGAAGCCCGCAGAGAAGCACACCGTGTTCTTATAGTCACTCTCACCTCCCTGCTGGCCTCCAAATCTCCACCCACCAGCCCCCTCCCCTTTCCTGCCCTCCTCCTCCATTATAGCTGCCCTGGCCTCCAACACATGATCTCTCAGAGTTTTGAATTCCTGTGTACGTTACTCGAACAGAAAAAGACGACAGTTGTCTACCTTTTAATACTGCCTCCCTTCCATATTAGAACACAAACGTTGCCGCCCATTTTAGAACATGAACCAGAATTGCAGAAAATAACAAGGTAACATGAAAAAAACATAGTAACATAAAACATAAAATGCATTTAAAAAGCTACTGAAAAGGACAGGTATCAACTTACCAAAATAGAAAAAAGACTACACAAATAGAACAAGCTAATGCAAATTTTAATTAAACTCTCCTGTGTTTTGCATGCATAAAAAAAATGTATCAGTGTTCCAGTGACTGTATTTTTTAAAAAAGCAAAGTTTTGTAACAGTATGCCTCAAAATGCCATTTTGACAAATAAGTAATCATTATAAACCATTGGTCAACAAAGTTATATTGGTCATGGTGTTTCAGTTCAATTCATTTTTAAATCAGAGAATGCAGTTGAAACTTATATCATTTCACTGTTCTTATAATATGCACCAACCATTGTTTCAAAAGTGCTTGGTGCCATGCGTGTATTTTTCCATTTTTTCTCCATTTTTCTTTTTTGTAATTTGGAAACTTGCATTATTCTTGTGAGACTGCAACTACGTTTTAACACTGGAGATCACCCAGCAAACAGGGAACGTTCCCACAACGTCCAATAACATTCTCATTACGTTCTTAATCTTCCTGTAACATTCCCTGTTTGCTGGAGAGGGGCACTCTCCTCTGTTTTAGATGTCTTGAAGAAACATGCAGATACAGAATTCTCATTTGCCCTGCGATCCTGACTTTTCCTTCCACTGTCTGTTCTTCTGTGGCTGTACAAGAGAGATTGGGAATATTCATGTTAAGACCATGAAGAGAAGTAGAAACTTAAAGAGATAATTGATCCAGGGAAGTAAGTAGTTTGTTACAAAGGACTATCTGTGCAATACGTATACTGTATTTTATTGTGGCCTGTCTGTCCTTTTGCTGTAGAAATCCAGGCCTCTGGTCTCTCCATTTCTGGGTGGTTTTTGCTGCCCCCACCTTCTGTTTTGTTCTTTGTAAACAGATACCGCTATCTGCATTCCTGGGGGAGGCTGAAAACATTTTCAAGTGCTTCGTGTATGATTCATGCTTTCTCAAACCCACTGGACATTAACCAGAGTAATGTAAAAGTATTCTGTATCGATGGGGCATACTGAAAAGATAAGGACAATGAAAACTGTGACTGCAACTCTGAGTCTTTCCTGGCTCCGGCTACTGCTACACATCTGTGAGCAGCAGTTAAGCCTGGAACACGATGCCAACAAGGCTTCTCTGATTTCAAAAGAACTCTTAACAATGGTACTGGTGGTGTGAGTTATCAGGACCTGTTTAACGTCCTTCAGGCCATTAATACTTGAGCCAGACAATGTTATGACTAATACCCAATAAAAACACAGCTTGTTAAGATGGCTGGAGTACTCCTGCTTGCAGTACTGTTCACTACTGCAATCTCCTTACTCTCTCCATTTGTTTAGCAGATGCTTCTGTCCAACGCAGTGTTCCAGTAAGGGAGAAACATCACAAACATACAGCTGTCAAGAAGCCAACATAACTGCAAGTTTGACTCATCTAAGATTTAAATGAGTGATGAGTAATGAGTGCAAGATAGTACTGGAAGAATAACCATGGCAGACACCTTGAGAACCTAATTTCAGAAAGGTTCTTCAAATGAACAGCATCAATAAACTGAATATAAAAGTGAAAGAGTTTGGCTGTGGATGCTCATTTGTTGGATGGCAAATTAGACATGCTTCTGCTTGCAAAGTGCTGACTTTTTTCTTGCCTGATCGTAAGGTTTGAAAAGTTCACCTCAAGGTGTTCCTGAAGGCATGCTGTGTTTGGCACTAATTCACCAGTCAGCAATGTCAAATGTCCAGTTATACAACTACTGACTGATTACACAGATTCTGATTACATGGGTTATGAACAAGATTACATTCTTGCTCAGAACTGATATACAATGTATGACTGTCGTGACTGTGTGGTACGTTTTTTATTTACAAGGATAACTTAATAAGGAGGATTCAAGAGTGATTCGAACAGTTTGTAATTATATTCTCTGATTTACTCTGACCATACTCAACCAATAAATTCTTCATAGTACTGGAATTTTGTGAAAATTTTTCTGATGAGTCAGTCTAGAAAAACTTGTTTTTTGGTGTCATTTTCATGTAAATACCCAGTGCTTTCATTTGAGACTGTCCTAAACACCTATATATAGAAGTAAGTATGTATATGTAAGTGTTAAATGTACAATGGTATTTAGTATGTTTCACAGAACAATATAATCGAATGGCTGTTAACTAGCCTCACTTGTGCGCTTTCAAGTTAGGCTCCATTATTAAAGCACTGCTTGGTGAGGTTGCCATTGGAATCAGTTTCCTGGTTTTCATCCCCCGCAGGAAACTCTGAGTCAGGGGATTTTATGCGTTGTCCCGCTGAGCTGGTTTTCCACCAATCCCTTTTGTGCCTGTAATTAAAAACAGACCAAGTCTGCTTTGCTTAGGAAGTCAAAATGCAATAAAAACTGCAGAGGAACAAACCTTGGCTTCCTGATTTGATCAGCTTAATCACCTCTTACATAGTTGGTTATCTAGAAATGATTTTATATGCAGTGATAACTTCTTTTTCAGACAAATCATTATGAAGTAATCTTTTCAGACCTCTTCATTTTATTTATCAATTTCTGCAAGAAAGAAAAAGTGTTGTGAGGCCTTTGGCTGTTCTGTTCTTTTTCTGTGGCTTTTCCTAGGGACTGGAATTGTGTCCAGGGTGTAACCCTGCCTTGTGTCCTTAGGCGCCTGGAATAAACTCCAGGCTGCCCCAGGATGCTGTAACGAACATATGTAATGGATGGATGGATGGATGGATGGAGCAAAGAAAAATGTTTCTCCCAGTTTAAAATGAGGTACCCAGATGTTCTGAGATATCCTGTGGAGTAAATATGTTTGGGCAGTAACATCCTTTGAGGTTTTCTAACAATGTAATGGAAGTCTAAAGGAAGAAAGGAAAACATAGCTGGAAACACTGAGGTGCAGGAAGGAAAATGGCCAACTTTCCAGTGAGCAACTGCTCCCAGTTAAAGAGACGTCCGTCTTTGCCATACATGCCCGTTTCTACTGGAGACACCAACTCAGGCTTAAAGTCATATCCTGTAAAAACGATTTAAAAAGGTATGCTGTGAGGTTTTGAAAAAGATTGAATACTTACTCTCCACTCAGCTGCACCTCACAACTCGATGGCAGAAATGTAAACTATTAATAGAGAATGCTGACTGATTTGGAAAGAGATTACTGTTCCTCTTTAACAAATAATAAGAGTCTGGCTATATTGCTTTGGCCTGGTGTGCTGTGGTCCATCGAGTCGCGAAGAGTCGGACACGACTGCGTGACTAAACAACAACATATTGCTGTCACTGCTGAAGATGAGTTCTGGCAATCCCCTTGAAGAGAGGAATCAGTAGTTGAATTGTAACCTGTGACTGGCATGCTGTTCAGCAGACACAAGCTCACTGTGTTTTATGAATCATGGGGAGCCATAAATTGGCATTTTCCTACGTCTGTAATATGGTCATTAAATACTCCCAGGTGTTCATATCCACCAAAAATACATGTAAAATCTTTTCTGTCATTGCACAGCTGTATCCTTTGTTTCTGTGGATTTTAAAGTAAGTACGAAAAAATGTTCATCTTAAGGGTGATGGTAGATTAAAATTTTAAGAGAATACCAACGGTGGGAGATAACATACTTCTTGTAATATCACTACACTCAAACTTATTTTCTAAATTTTAAATGTGATGTTGCTGGGAAGGGGGGACATGGGTTCTCAGTTGTTAGCACTGTAGCCTTACATCTCAGTGTGGGGGGTCCAAATCCCACCTCCACTGTATGTGGAGTTGGTATGTTCTTGGGGGTTGCTGCTGGGTGCTCCAGTTAACTCCCATAGTCCAAAGACATGCAATTTAGCCTGACTGGGATTTCTAAATTGCCCATTATGACTATGGGATTGACTCCAGACAACACTGGATAGTGGTTTGTAGGTGGTTTGCATTAGTGGTTTGGAAAGTGAATGTCGCTGCTAAAACGTTCCCAGCCTTTCTTTCATTTAGACTGAATATAACTATTCTTCTCGCTCATTACACTTTTTACTCAGTCACTTTTGCACATACAGTATCTCACACCAGAAATGCCTTCCTCTGAACTTTAAATTAAATTCTTAAAACATTAACGTGTCTGTGCACAGGACTCTCAAAATATGAATCACACATGTCAAAACACACAAAATTGGTCAGCCTCTACAACACTGTCACCAGATGGCTTTATAGATTTTCTCAGTTTCATTGTATTGATACATTTTATGTTGAATTCATCTATGTTTCATTGTATTGTGTGTTTCTCAGTAGATTGACCATGCATTGAATCACTGTGACCGTGACAAGTGTCATCCAGATAGTACAGGTGGGATAGTTGGTCATGTGACTAATGATCATACACAGTCAACCTCCAGGCAGAAAAAAATGGGAAATCATTCTTTAATGGGCTGCAGACCAGTTTGTGATTGCATGTGAATGGTGGAATTCTACATTATCCCATGCAATCTCAAATGTCCTCATGTTTCCTCCCACCTGTTCACTTTCAGCTTCTGGCACCAGTTGTTCGTGGAGGTCATCTTAAAACAAAAGAAGGCACTCATTGCTGGAGGGACCAATCTGGCATTTCTGCAGGACCAAACCGGCACTCAGGACTGTAGCACACGTGATATTTACTTCTCTCTGACCTGGCACATCAATGATGGCTCTCTTCCCGGTGACTTTTCTTCCCCGCCGGCATTTTTGCCTGATTAAATCCTGCCTTGTCAACATAAATTATTTCATGTGGTGTCTGATTAGTCTCCAACTCCATGAGTCTTTGAAAGAATCCAAACACAGTATGTGTAAATGCTTTTCAGTATGCCCAACTGTACACGCTGTAACCTATGTTTACATGTAGAACAGCATAGTGTAAAACTCACTTTAGACCAAAACATAACAGACGTATTGTATAGACACCATACCTGGACCTTGGGTCCTGGAGTTCCTTGGCGTTTCTAAAGGAACTGTGTACAGCTGTTTCCTTCAAACTCTGGTCAGAGTCTGAGCAACGGTAGTCAGGCTGTTGCTTTCTACATTGTGACATACCAGATTGTCCTCTGCAATTCTAGTCTGAATTCCTCTCAATTCTATTGCATTGTCACCAATGACCATGCCTATACAATGGCATGCTCTTGGTCTTCACTGAGGAGCTTTATTTTTCCCCCGGACATTGCATCCTTTAGAGGAACAAAAATATAACATATGTATTAGCAGTAGGACTGGTGGCCTACAGCAGGAGGCCAGCAGGAGGACATAGCAACAGCAATGATAGACAAAGCCCTTCTGAAATGTATTACCTGTTGGTTTGTTGAAAATTCCAGACAATGGAATGCAAGGTTGACCGTCTGAGCTTAGGCTGGAGTCTTTCACCAGCCTGTCTCAATCATAAACCATGATGGTGGGTCTTATTTCATCAATGACAACAGCTCTAACTGTCCTCTGAACACCACCATGAATTCTTACTGCTCTCCCCCTACCGCTCCTGGTTCAACAATTTCTCTCTCTTGTCCAGAAATTATTTTTTTCCTCTCTCCGCTCCTCTGTGTTGTTCTGTATCCACATTGAACAAAATCAACCGCTAAAGTCTCCTTCAACACCTGGCTATGTCTTCTATAGAGACTGGAATCAGCTGTGGTTGGTCTATTTTACACAACTTACTGTAAATCAGCTTCAATGTTTCAATGATCTGTTCATTCAAAAATGTTTATCAACTGTTTAAGTATAGCTTTTGAGCTGCAGTTGTTGCAGAAGTAGATGCTTTATAATATATTTAAGGTTTTGAACATTAGGCTTTCATTTTTGGTATGCTTTGTGCAAGCATTTGTAAATAAGACAAGAAAGATCCATAATTTTGGTTTTGGGAAAGGTTGTATGACAGAGGAAACTGTAAATCGGCTCGAGTCGGGCTGTACTGTCTGTCCAGCTACTCCCATTGCCAACCCTTTATTGATAACATGGTCAACTAACGTTGCTAGGATTACATTAGGCTGTCTTCCCCGTTCATCTCCTCCTCTCCATCTCATTCACCTCCCTAGCCATGTACTCGTCCTCTTCCTGTCACTGCTGTGTTTGTGTCCATTGCTGTTGTAAACAGGTACTCACCTGTGGTCTTTTTATAGTGCTTACATCCTGATTGATGAGTCATCAGTTTTACTATTGACTGAGTTGTGTGAATAGGAATGCTGATGCATTATGCTGATGGCCAGTGGTTCATAGCAGAGAAGTTGTAGAAGTGGAAGTCACTGTTCTAGGAGATGTCTTTCTCCAAGCATTCGTGGCAGAGGTGGTAGTGGAGTGCCAGCCAGTAGCTCAGGACCTGGTATCACCAAGGGAGTGGGCTGAAGTACAATGACAAGACCAAGTGATTGCAGAGGTCTGGTCTAATTGGAATTAGAGGAACCTAGGCTATGATACCCAGGGCAGTGGTGACTCTCCTTCGTCACAGGCATCGGCTGTGTATGACCAAAGCTTATTGTGTAGATGAGTGATGAACATGTGGGCTAGGGAATAGTGGGAACAAGTGATTCTGCCTGTATTCAATCAGAACTAAGTTCTAGAGAAGGTGCATGATTCAGTCACACAATTCGGAATGAATAACATGCTGGTTAGAGTGCAGTTTTTTTGGTTTGGTATGGAAAAATGACATTGCAGACTGGTATGTGCAATGTGAACACCGTGCCCCTCTGGAAAGCAGCAACCAGCCAGCCCCCACTATGAGGCTATATTGGGTTCAACAGCACCCAACGTCAATCAACATCCAGCAAAGACTGAACTAAGGGAAAGATGGTGGATGGTTCCACAGATGGGCAGGGGAGGCACCTTCCCTGGAACGGAGTAATGTAATGAGAAATGCCTTGAATTTGTGATATACAATTTGTGCTTTAACATTTGTGATCTGTGTGAAAGAATTAGAAATGTTAATGTGTCGTGTCCAGATGTGTTATTGCTGAGGGAATTTCAAGAACTGTCATGAGAATAGCATTTTTGGTGTGAGAAATACGTCAGAGTGATTGAGAAAAAGTGCATGTGTCCCCTTATATCGCAGTATATAGCATATAGTTAAAAAGATACCCAGGTTCGGGATTACTACACTGCACCTTCCTGGCAAAGCTACTACCTGCTTCTGCAGTGATCTTACATCAGATCTCCAGTGACTGCTGTATTGAACGGTACATACAAGAAAAAAAAAACTGCAGGTCTTGTAACCCAAATGAACCTTTGTACTCATGTTTCTATCCCACTCTCACTAGGCTTGCCAATGCTCTATACCTTATCACGCACTGCAGGCAGAAAACTTGTGTGTATACTTTACCATCCCATTTTAGTAAGTATGTGGAGGGAAAAAATTGTAGTGGCTTCTAGCAGTAAAAGGTATTTGATGTTTACACTACAAGTGTATCATAATTTGCCTGATGGAACAAAGAGTGATTTACGGTAGGTTTTCTCATGTGGTCAAATTGATAGGCCTAGACAGATTAGCAGGTCTGAAGGCCTGGACCAGAGAAACAAACATTTAATTGTGTGCAGTGTCTCACACCCTGGTGAATTTGCTGAGGTGCCCCCACCATCTACACTTTGTCAAAGCCAGCCTCTCAGGAGAACGTGAGGTGGGCCTAGCACAGAGAACAAAGTGGTGGCTTCATTGCAAAACCTTTATTTACCAATGTTATTGTTCTTTTTATCTAACATTATCAATTCATTTATTTGCCATTAGTATTATTTCATATTAGTATGTTGAAATGTGTTTTCATATATCTCACTTTGGTAAGCAGGAGGACACACACATGTAAAGGTGTGGTCAAGGCTTGTAAAAGCTAATACATAATATTATGCAAGTAGGGGAGGAGTTATCATAGGAGAGGAGTTAGCTATGACAGAAAATAAAGGTAGAAGACTTTAGCTAAAAGATCAGAAAGATATAATTTATACATATATCCTAACCAAAGAATAAAAGGCACATGGCATTACATAGTCTATTAACCTGGGGCAGTGACAAAGTACTCCCTGCAAGGCACTCATCACATCCTTGAAGTCTCTCACCCACTGTTGGGAGGGGAGATCGGGGATTAACTAAGGTAGTAAACAACCGGCAGTAAAAACATTGCATCAGAATATATTAGACTAATGACCCTGAACTTACAGTAAGTAAAGTTTTGTCAATCTTAAAGTTCATTACGAGAGGAAGTCACTTTCTTGGTCGTTCATCTGGTCATCACTAGACTTGGAGTAAGACCTAAAATGACACAAATCACTGTTCACCCCCTTGTATTGGTAGCGTGAACTACACATCTTTTTTGTGTCTCTTCCAGTATGTGGTTGTTTGCCTCAAATGACATGTTCAGTGGTGTTCTGACATATTGGCTAGGCACGTCTTTATATCCCAGCCACACCAGCAGCAAGTCACTTAGAAAGGTTTTCAAGAGGAAAACAGTGCTATCAGAAAATGTTAAAACGACATGTCTGCTGAGATAACTAGTAAGTGTTACTTAGCTAACACTAACATACCTCTTAAACATTGTTCTGCTCTCCACTCTTCCATTTGGTGGCAGCAATGTTAATGGCAGACAATAAGCACTTGTTAGGTGGCTTTAGATGTTACTTAGCTAAACCAAAATGTTAAACAGCTGTTAGCAAACATTAGCATACACAGCTACCTGAGCCTATAGGAATGCAAGCTATATACTAGATATGTTATTCAATAACATCAGTTTAAATGCAATGCATTCTTAGAATGTATTAATCTCTTCCTTTCCTCAAATTCCCCTAAATTAAAACAAAATCCAGCAACTGTTGTTATGTTTCTTTTCTCTTACTCTAAACTATGCAGGCAAGGCTGTGATGACTGCTGATTGTCTAGAATCAAGACAAGTCCATTTGTGATCGTTTACTTTTCCCAAGTCCCTGGATGTATCACAAAAATTTGAATCTGTATTTAATGATCTGAACTTGTGCCATGAAAAACAATTTCAAATAGTATAACACTACTTCCACTTCTTCCCCCTCTATTTGCCGAGACGTGATGGGTCCGGATGCCATAATCTTAGCTTTTTTAATGTTGAGTTTCAAGCCCACTTTAGCACTTTCTTCCTTCACCTTCAACAAGAGGCTCTTCAGTTCTTCTTCACTTTCTGCCATTAGAGTGG
>JAACJT020000090.1:910265-939250 GCA_009936485.2 Gymnarchus niloticus | reverse complement strand
GAGCTTTGAACTCTAAATCTTTTAAAATTTCCTAATGGCCCCTGCCCCTGTACCTTAGACCGGGGTAATTGCACCCTTTTGCAGGTGCTACACCCCCTCCCCCCCCAAGACGCGATTGAATGTGTTCCAAGGACATGTCAAGAGGTCCAGGTGTTGAATTGGGGCAGGTAGACCCATGTCGAGAAAGAGGTGAAGGCTCATTCGATGACCCTCATATTGTTCATGACGCACACCTGGGCAGTTTGGGCCATCAGAGGTCCATGCTGAACTTGCTTTGCTGAACATTTGTGTTGCACACAACGGTACCTCCCTCCATTGTGTGGTCCACCAAAGGTGGAGCTGAGATTACGCCGGCCACAGCCTGTAGACATACTGTGCCCCCCCCCCCCCCCCGAGCGCTTTCGCTCCTCGTTGCTACGGTGACACTGCGGAATCCAGAGACTGAGACGGTTCTCCCTTTTCAGCTCTCTTCTCAAGGCTGGTGCCAAGCCAGGGCAGTCACCCTGAAAACGCTCTTTGGGGGGGGGGGACTTCATCCTGGGAGAATGAGTTGTCATGGAGATGGAACAATTGTTGGACCAGGCTGATAAAAGTTGTTTGGGCCAGGGGAAGGAAAAAATGATTTTAAGCCATGTGTGAAACCTAGATCGGTCTACCTGCAAGTCGTCTTTCCATTCCAGATAGAAACACTCTCTTTGGACTTTTTGGGAGTGAGAGATGATCTAAAAGATGATGAAGGCCTTAATGAAAACAACCCGTCTCTGCTACTTAGGCCCAGAGAGATGAGTATCTGATCTTCCTGCTGGGTGATATGGGGCTGTGTGAGTGTAGCAATGATCTTCATGTGTGTTATACAAATAAGAAGTGGGGGGTGGTATTTGTGTAGGGAATTATTAGTTTGCTTACTATTTCTTCAGGTTTACAGTGTGTTCCTCTGGTGATTTGGTGGTTTTGGCTTTATTTCATTATTTTTAGAAGGAAGATAACAACCTGTTTTCTGAAGTTGGCCCTCCAGCTCTCCTTTAACATAGATTTTTAGGTTGCTGGCCCATGCTTCGGGGAGCTGTTCACAGAGCCTGGCAGCAGGTCCTCCCAGAACCTTCTTTGGATTTTTTTTCACTCATTAAAGCACATCAGGAGCTTAGCACTGGCTGTCGCCAAGGCTTGTTGACTCGATGGAGTTTGCTGACCCCCCCCACCCCCACCCCATGTAGGTGTCTCCTAGCAACTTGCTGGCACTTGTTGCTAAGCTCTCCCAAGACGTCTGAGTGCACGCTCCCACGGAAATGACACCCTGGGCTCCAGCTTCGGACTCCCCCCGCCAGTTCTGCGTCTCTTTCCTGGCATGTGCTAGCATGGAGTGGTTCACCTCTGATAAACTGTGCCGAGCTCTGCCGGTGCTTCACAAATAACTCTATGAATGGCAAGCAGAAGTGTTTTGCTTACCAAAAATGAGCCATAGTCTCCCCCCAAGCTCCACTGCGATGAATCTTGTAATATGAAAGGATGGCTCTTCTGCAAGGAGCATGCAGCAGTTTTTCTTTGCTAGAGATCCAGCTTCTATTGTGTGTTTTATTGCTCTCAGAACATTGAGCTTCATGCTGCTTCTGTGTTCATTTGAAGGATCATGCCTTGCTTTGGCTGCTTCTGTGTATTTATTTGTGGTGTGTGTGTGTGTGTGTGTGTGTGTGTGTGTGTTTTTTAAATGGGCTCTGCCAAGTTTTGTGGATGTAGTCTTCCACCTCCATTAAATCAACGTACCTGGGGCCGATCCCTGCTGCCACCAGTGTGTTTTTATTCCTGTTGGGCAGAGTTAAAGTTATCATAGTGATCACGTTGCAAACCAGTCTCCGCAGTGGCCTCCCTGCTGTAGCCCAGCAATCCCAGCAACCTGAAACGCACCTGTGACATTTCCTTCTGTTGGGAAAGTGGCTGATCCATAGAGCGCCAGGTGTTCTAGGGTAGGGGGTGGAGCCCAAAGACCCCTGAGGTGCCTTCTGTACTGCCCTGTCTCTACAAACTTTCCACATTCCTACCCTGTTTTGTGTTTTGATCTTTGACCCTAGGATTATGCCCTGTGTTTTTCACCAGTGTGTGTTCTAGTACTACAGTACTTCTACATTGAACAAGCTGATGCTGACATCTGCTTGTGTTCAATCACACTCTGGTCCGGAGACACTCACTGAACCTAATGTATTAAGACTGTGCTGTACTGGGCTGTCAATTCAAAGCATATTAAGACACCGAGGACAGGTCCAAGTACATCATTGCTAAAGAGATATCCAGCATTAATTATTTCTTTATGGTCACAGTTCATCTGCATATTTAATGGTTGTTATAGATCAGTCAGAGGGCATGTTCAAAGATCTATTAAGAAGGGAACCTTTTTTTTTTAATTTACCAAGTGCAGCACTGTGTCCCATTTTGTGAACTGGAGATATGAACGTTGGTATGAAAGCATGTATATAACCACCGTGGGGTGGGGATGCCTTGAAGTATGGGAAATTTATATATAGTGGAAACAAATACAGGGTGGGGACAAATAAGCAGCAAGGTGAGATGTCCCCTTATTCTGTACGTGTGTGTAGACCTCTACTTCAAAGCCTAGCTTACTGAGATGCCTTCAGCCAGACTCCCATCTTCAGGGTGTGCATAAGACTGGTGGTGGTGGTATAGTTAAACGTAGGTGATTACAAGTTAAGCGAGGCTTGGGATGTGTCGTGTCCCTTTAAGAGATCGTGCAACTTCATGGTGTGATGTGTTTCTAGGGATGACACGGAGTGAGGGAATGAATAACTAGCCATGTATTCCTGGACGATCTTCAGTAAATCTTGTCATTCAACCATTTGGTCAGTCTGGTCATTTGAGGATCATTCAAATGAAAGCTGGAGGAGGAACGAGGGATCTTTTTGGACTTTGAACACCCCTCACCGTGTACCAAGTGTGGCCTGGTTGCCTGTGTGGCTATGGGGGAGTGGGAGACGCGTCACGGCACGCCGGTCTCTTGCTGGTGTGCACTTGGACACTTGCAGCGGCAGCACCGCTGTTCCCACGGAGACGATGCACTCCATGGGTGTATATTTTTCACCTCATTCTCTTGGTCTACTCCCAGCCCGCTCCCAGCCCACACCCAGCTTAAATAACATTTCAAACAGTGGCTGAAAACAAAAACAAGCACACAAACAAACTCAAACCCGCAGCTGGAGGCAGTGCTGAGCAAGTGGCACTTGTATTTTTCTTTCTCCATAATCCCTGGGCTGCCTTATGCTGCTGGGATTATGGGTTCCTGCATGTTAGGCTCTGTGTCAAAACCGGGCAGGCCAGCTGCATGGGTTACTGGTTGGTCTTTGCTTTGCCCGCTGCTCGAAATGCTGCAAGTCCAAACTCCTCCTCCTCTGAACGTCATGGAGGTGAGCATGTTTACAGAATGAAAGCCTTACTTTAAAACATTTTAATGCCTTTCAGGATAGTGGATGTTTCATTCCGGCACAGGAGTAGAGACGGGTTTGATGAAAGTTTGTCAAAGAATACTGCCATTTTTCAGGGGCTGAGGGGGTGGGTTTAAAAAAAAAAAATGCAACTGTTTAATTTGTAGTGAGGCACAGATGAAGTGAGTGTCTTTAACACATGACTTTGTGCTTATCCTGGGACATTCCATCCCCCCCATCCTGTTACACGATGCATTCATTCATTCCATACCCCCGTCTAGATATTGCAATTAACAGTAAGACAAAGCTGATGATCCAAAACTAGTTCAGCACGATCGGTTTCTTTCCAAGTCATTAAGCACCGGGCCGTCTGACTGCCGTGCCCGCTGGCTTGGGCTTCTTCTCTGGCTGTTATATCCGGCACGTTGTGGAATGGGCACGTGCCCACGTCTCATAAATGCAAGCAGATTGAGTGGTAATCTGTCCTTCATCAGGGCTCGCTCCCAGTTCACAGCCCTGTAGGCCAGGCTGGGAAGCTGTTTACTGCAGTAACTACAGAAGCCCTGTATTGTGACAGTGCCACGATCATGTGAAGGCCAGCGCTGTGGAGTGTTGTAGCTCTTACTGCCCAAACCAAGCTGGGGCTGACTGGGGTAATCCCTGTCCAGAATTGGGGGTGCATCCTGTGGGTTCCTGTCTCTGATGCAGTAACCTCCTTAAAATGCAAACTGAGCTTGCATAGTTTATTTAATGGCTTTTTTGTACCCCCCTGGTTGCTTTTTTTTTCCAAGGTATGCATTTTAGAGGTCATAGTAGGGAGAGCATGGTTAGCATTGCTGCTCCTGGGCCCCGAAGCGTACCGGTGGGACAACTGGATCATTACTTGGATGAATGGCTGCGAGCCAGTAATTTAACAGCTCTCCATCACAAGCTGACCCTCCCTGCTGAAGGTCACGATCCTAATCAGTCACTGTACAGTTAATCATCTTGTTTAACCTACCTGGTCAGTGTCATTTACTGCTGAGTGCACCAACAATATGCTTTACTGTCTCTTTGGGGCTTGGGGGTGTATTGCTGGCTTTGTCTGGTCCTGCTGACATTGGTCACTGGAGAGTCTAGCAAATTGATGGACAGACATTTCAAGCGTTACGGGTGTTCCGGTAATGAAAGTGGACAAATCAGAAGCAGCCAGATCCAGTCAGGGCATGCAAGAAGAACCATAAAATGTACAGCTGTATTACAGTGCTAAGGCTCCCCTTCCTTTAGGGAAAAGCTTTGTCTTGTGACTTAACACAATGAGCAACTGGCCCGAAATGTGTGTCAATCTACACATGTACATCTACGCTCCCGGGTCACGGCTTTGGGGCTTTCTGCAAACAGTGAGGCTATTATGACGTGGCAGAGTATGTTGGTATCGTCTCCTCACTACTTTTTTAAAATCTTAACTTTATTTTCATATTTTATTTTAACTTATGTTCAACCGTACAAGTATTTTCACACTTCAGATTGCCTTTCTGAACAGTCATTAACATCTGTTGCCATTTGTTTTATAATGGTTTTGGTCTAATTTTTGCCTCACTTTTCTATATAGAATATAATTTTTGTATTTGTAATCTATTGCATCATTTGTGAAATCAGGGGTGCCCCGGGCTGTCATATTTCCACACCTCTGTAATTAAGGTTTCAGTAAACAATTCGTTACTGTGATTTACACCATGCACTTATCTCTGGACTTAGCATGCCTCTCATTAACGACATGAAAAGGCTTTTGGTTCGCTGAAGCACCTCCAGGTGATGCCTGGTTCCTTCCCAGAAACGGAAGCAATGGATCCCTGCAGTGCCAAGTGGTTGGAGGATGGTGAGGCCGGCCCTTTTGGACAGGATATTCCTTGTTATTTTTGGAAGTCTTTAATCTACACCCTGCACTCTGGAGGCAAAGGGGAGCAGCTGTTTTGAAGTACAATTACATCGCACACTGGTCCATGAAGCTTCTTTGGTTCCAGAAGAATAACGGCTTATGAGGAGGAAAAATGTGTATGTGGTGTGTAGTTCAAATAAATTCACTGCCAGTCTTTTGTTGGTCTGGCTACTTGGAAATGAATTTCCCAGAATCATATTCCTTGTAATGAAAAGATCATGTTTTTGTGTCTTCTGCTCATAGGAGTCTTGGATCACAGCACTGAAGCCCTAGTTCTTTGTGATGGAGTATGCTTCTGAGCTCAATCGATTTTGACATTTGTATCCCTGTGAGCTCGGGTCTCTTTGTTGGTACTCAAAAACTGTCAAGACTTGTGTTAGTTCCAATCTCCTGCCCAGATGGCAGCAGTTTTGCTGAGCTGAGTTGATTTTCTTTATAAAGCAGCATAGCTGTCTGATAGCTCAGAGCTGTTTCGTAGTTTCTGTGCGTAGACGTGACGGATGCGGTCCACTTCTCGTCAAGGAAAGACTCCCGATGTATTTTCTGAAGGGTTTTTTTTTTTTGTGTGTGTGTGTGTGTGTGTGTGTGTGTGTGTATATCAGGCACTCATGGTGTATCTCCTGCAGTTCACTCTGGATCCCATTGCTTACGGTGCCCTTGTAATTTCCTGCCTATTGGCTCATTAACTTGGCATACAGACGTGCATAAAAGCTTAGCTAAAACTTTGTCATGGACCCTGTTTTTCTGAGGAGAAGGGAAGCAGTGAATGAATCTCGTGAATGAATCACATTTACCGTCTTTCCCAACACTTTTCAGTTGGTTGGGAGCACCAGGTGGACGAGCTCAGCATTGTGTATGTTGTGTTTATTCTGTGGTTTCCTGCCTACTCTTTAACCTGGAATCCTGGATGGATCGTTATAGTCCCCGGACTGGTTTGCAAGTGGCATCATCCTAATAAAAAGGAATTGGAGAATGTGTCAGTAAGTGTGCCCGAGACGGAGAGCAGCCAGAAATGAAAGTGAACAAACCAGTAAAGGTACACTTTTTAAAATCTGCCTTTGTGGATTGGAAAATAAGAGCATAGCCTAAAGGCTTTTGTTAAACATTAGACAGGTGTACACACCCTGTTAACGCGACAAGCTAGTGCAAACAAAATGACACGCACAAACACACACACACACTCAGGCTGGAGATGAACTGGGGGTGCTAAAGAAACCTTTAGGTAACAGTTTAAAAGGTGGAAAAAATATAACTGGCATATTGTTGCTTAGATCCTGTGATTTAAAGGCGTTTTGGGTGGGGAAAGTGTTTAGGTTTTACGGTTTTCATGTTACCTAAATAAAGCCATATTATTGTGATTGTGTAAATGGTTCATAAACTTTCTGGGTTGGGCACAGGCTAATTATGTTATGGTCTCCACCTCCATCCTAACAGCCAGATCTGGCTCTCTATGAGACTCCAGGCCATCAGCATCAACAATGAGCTGCGGATTGCAGAGCGGCAACTAAAAATGCTAACGTGGTTTCCGGAGGCTTTGTGTAATACTCCTGTATTTCAGTCATTATGAATCAGCAGAAATGAGATTCCTTTGGGATTCCATTTATGTGTTTGTGGCACATTAAGACAAGTGTTGGTTCATTTTGGAGGTGTAGGTCTTCTTTATGGGATATTTTATTATTTTACTGTAACAATTTAAGGTATTTCTCTGGCTTTGTGCTTGTTTAGTTAGCACCTCATCTAACAGGGTGTGTAAGGGGGTGGCTTGTCTGAGCCTGGTCTCTCTTAGGGCTGAACATGCCTTTTTTTTTTTTTTTTTTTTTTTTGTTGCTGGATTTCAGCTGGAGAGCTTTAATCAAAGAGCGTTTCACTGAAAGACTGCTGGCCTTTCTTTGTATGGTTGGCGTACTGTAATGGTAGGGGTTTAACAGCTTACTAGGGGAGTATTACTTAGCAGACAGCGGGGTGGGTGTATTTCCGCCGCCATCTTCCACACTCAGTAACCGCGTACAATTGCCCATGTGGACCGGGAGCTCGGATACCTGGGATGTGGGCCAATCGGCGTACAAGACTGAACTCATCCAAGAATTGGCGCACCTGAGGGGGGTAATGCAAGGAGCTGGGTGGGTCGGATTTCCTGTGTGTTCACATGATCCTCAGTGGGGGGCGGTGATCCTTCGCCTCAGCACCTAGCTTTTTAAAGGTGTTTTGTTTTCAATCAGATTTACTTGCAGTTTCTGCTTTTCCCTGACATGAGCAGGAACCAAGAATGCAGTTCAGTGGCAGTAACCATGCTTGTGGGGATGTTAATTAAGGCATCAGCATGTTCGCGTGTGTGTGTGTGTGTGTGTGTGTGTGTGTGTGTGTGTGTGTGTGTGTGTGTGTGTGTTCGTGTTCTCCCACAGTTGGTTGTTCACTAATTTCTATTTTAGGGGCAGGGAACTTTAAACTGTGACCACTTATTCCCTTAAGGGTCTTATTCGCATCTGCGACATTGAAGTTTATCTGCAATAAACCAACTTTGTTTACTGAGTGATGTAAGCAGGGTGACTGGCAACCCAGTAATATAACCACAGCTGCACATTCGTTTGACTCGTTAATTTTCCCCTGATTGCATTTGAGCTAGGTTTGCAAAAAAAAAAAAAAAGCTGTCTGTTTACTGCTTTATCAGTTTATTTTTGCTTTTTTGTTTGAAGTTGGTTTTTGTTTTCTCTGGATACATTCAGCTCCGTTGGATAACCTGCCGCAGTTATACTTAATAGAGAGACGATGTTTTAAGAACTGGGCTGCTTCGTGCTCGAACCCATGCCATCTGGGGTGTGAGGCAGATGAGGACCACCCCACATCCCCTTGCTACGCCCACTGTGGGGTGTGTTGAGTGCTGTGATGCACCTGAACAGGGCGAGAGGGAAAGTCACCCATTTATAACATCCAGTCTTCCATTCAGACGGCTATTGCTACACAGTGGGGGTCAAATCTGAGATCAGGTGATCCTGATGTTAGGAAAGCCCCCTGGAAGGCCTTTAAGGAGACAGTAAGTTATGGAAGTTCTGTAATTTCTTACCTATGACATCCAGGTAATCCTCTGTTGTCCTGGGTGTACGCTTCCTAGAGACACAGAGGAACATTACTCCCATTATGGTTTAAAAGTTCGTTTTCCGTTTAAACTGAGATAAAAATTTGAATGCTTTTTAGTGAATCTCGGTGCCATATGTGTTCCAACGCGCTGAAGACCCTGACCCCTATGCTCTGTGCTAATAAGTTATCTAATTCTAGGCAGAGCTTGTCTTTTCCACAGGAATTTTCTTCTGAGATGATTTAAAAAGATCTTTCTAGAGAAGTTTCCTCCTTCCTTAAAGTTGAGGTTCTTTGGAACGACCACATTAAAGCACCCATATTTTAACCTTCCATCCATCCGTCCTCCTTAACTTTTTTTTTTTTTCCACTGACCATGGTTACATAAACACGCTGCCTCCTTTGACTTTGAAACCCCCCCCCATTGCATCACTGTGTTGCCAGGCTGTTCTCCATACCCTGCTGAATCCTACCGTTTTGATTATGTTTTGGAACTGGACCCAGGGACGTGTGTCTCCTCTTTCCCAGGCGGGGACCAGTGGCGATGCAGGCAGTGTGGAGAGGAGGGGATCAAAGTTCTGGCACCCCATAATCAATTGCTCTAACCCCCCCCCCCCCCCACACACACACACTCCCACCCAGGCAGCCCTGTGGGGGCTCATGAGTCACACTCATCAGTTGACACTGTCACACTGTCTGGTTTTGACACTAGCCTTCCTGTTTTGCTACTCTAATGACATTTTCTGTGGTTTTTGGACACGGGAGATGCTGCCTTCTGTGGAAAATAGTTTTCCTTCTTTCTTGTAATGATCCATTGGCCTTTCATCCCACATCAGTACACGGTGTTGGTGTCACGCTGCCAGTGTCATAAAGCATAGGACACGCTGAATGTGATGCAGGTGGCATCATGGCAGTTCCCATGTTTTTGTCATCTGAAAAAGCACCTGACTGCCATAGTAAGTGTGCGATTAGTAGACCTGTTGTGTGGTTGATGACTGGAACAGTTACTTTAGGGATTTTTGACTCTGCACAGCATGACATGTTCTTTTTGGGAAGAGTCAACTGGTTTTTTTTTTTTTTTTTTTTTTTGTGTAGCATGTAAAAGAAATGGAGTGGCAGTTGAGATAATCAGGCGGTGACTAATAGGTATTGTGAGTACACAACCCGTTCCCTTCCTAGGGAACAAAGCGTGAGGACAGGAACAAGGTCGTTCCACAGCTGAAACACTGCTTTTATAACCATGTTAGTTCAGGTGAATTTTGCTTCCTGTACAATAAGCATTTTGAAAATGGCTGAGAATTCAATGTGTGTGCGTGTCTGATACCCAGCATCTGAGGTGGAGGAGAGGGTGGTGCCCTTTCGTTGAACTGTAAGCCGTGCATGTGTTTTTGAGAATGCCATGAACCCAATATCAAGTACATCCTTCTAAGGCCTTAGCATGTCCCTGCCTGTTAGCCCTTGAACTGACATCGAGCTTATAGGCACTGTGGTCCCGCTCTTTGGATGGGATGATGATAAAGGGGTGGTGTCATGCATTAGACAGCAGACTGAGTGCTCATGGCTTGGCAAAGGCTTGGCGGGTGTGTCTTACAATGTAGGCTAACGCTTATCAGTGGCACTCCAAGCCCAGCATGTGGCCAGTGACGATGGCAATCAGGTTATCTGTACCAACGCTGATCCCGTGACTCATGACAGCTCAGAAGTGTGATTTCCTAGACGTGCGTGATGTCACTCGGTTCAGCAGGAAGGGATAATCAAAATTCACCCTGGAGCTTGTGTGTGTCCTGATTCACAAAGCACTCAACCTTTACTGCTAAGATATGTTTCATGGGCCTACTACTGTTGACAAACCAAGCAACTGTGTTTACAAATCAGTGTTGTGTCAGATTAATCAGATTTGAATGGTCTTGACCTTTAGAGGAATTTCTCCCTGAATGGTCATTGAGTCACCATTTCAAGGGGCCATTTGAGTAACTGGTGAGGTCCTGGTTCTGGTCATTAGACTGGTAACCCCAAGGTAACCAACTGAAGTCTGAGGATTCACGTTAATGGGTGAATGTGTGGAAAAAGTCAGTCAAACAGCTCGATGTAAACGTATGGCTCCTGCAGAGCGTTGACGTGTGGCCATGGTGTGCTGCATGTGTATGTTTACCCAGCTGTTTCTGAAACCCCCCCAGCAGTGTGTTTCTCCTGGTCTTGATCAGCTCGTCCTCTCTGAATGGTTATTATGCACTTTGAACGAATAACTCAAATTATAGCTAAATTTTAAAATGTAGGCCCTATATCTACTAGGGTCTAACATCCCGTCCTGGTTGTAACCCAGCCTTGTGCCCTTTGTGGTCAGTGCTAGGCCGCAGGGCCCTGTGACCCCATCTTGGATGGATGGATGGATGGATGGATTAAAATGTGCATAAAATGTTTGTTTGAATTTATTAATACCAAAGAGTCTTTTCTGGTTTCTTTTAGTAGTGCAGTTTCGGGATCATAGAGATGCTGTGTCACCCATTATGAAAGGTTTGTGAATAGATGGTTTCTTTTTAGGTTTGTGTTCAATACTAGCACAAAAGTATAAACGATGTTGTACGTTCATTTTTTTGAGCTTGTAGCTAAAGTGACGTCCTGTTTGATGTACAAACACGTGTGAAAAGGTTGTCAGCTGAGGTGACGTATGGGCAGACTGTGACTTTCCTCGTTCCCTCTCCTTCTTGTAGGGCTGCTGACAGGAAAATGGGAGCCAGTTGTTGGAGTAGAGGCAAGTGAGGTGTACTGACAGGAAGCAGAGTTTGTGGGGGGTAATGAAGAACAAAGAGCAGGGGAGGGGCCTGTTTGCTGCACCTGACCCGTCACTCATGCTGTGATGGAAAAACCCAGCTGAGAATTCTTGCTGGGGTCCAGTGATGAATGGATTTTAAAGAGCGGTACACTGAGAAGCTGTACGGAGCCGCGGTTGGAGGATGACCGATTATCCTTTGGTTGTTAAATAGTTTAATGCTCATCTGCTTTACACTGAATAGCCGTGTAGTTTGGGATACGTGTTACTAGCTCTCTCACCAGTTTCTTTTGACGTGAGACAGGGCTCATTTCCTGACCTGTTACTCTGAAATTTGAAGTAGCTGGGGGACTTTCTGAAATATGGCCAAAAGGGACAAAGTTAAGTTATTAAAATACCAGGCCGCTTTGTCATACATGCGTATAGTCCTGGCTTCCGTGCCAAAGAAAAGTCTGAGCAGAGTATATGGTGACATTTTGGGGGAGATTCGATAATCAGACATCCTTGGTGAATTGGGAGGCTAATCAGTCTTCTAATCAGTCTCTCCATGGTAGAACTGTACAATGGCTTCTCCATCACCATGATGCTATCTGTTCCTGGCTTGGATGTTTCCAGTTCTTACTGACCACTCCAAGATTTTAAAATAGAACATCTTAATTTTTTTTTCCCCTCCTACACCTATCCCCTTGTTTGTTTATTCTTTTTCAATTCTGTTCTGTAGAAGTTTCTCTGGAGTTTTCAGTAAGTTTAATCTCTGTGGCAGATTCCCTTTACATCTCACCTTACAGAGGTGCAGGTCACTTCCACTCCCGCTATAAATTTATCTCCCACATGACTCTCCATGTAGCTCTAACCTCTTAATGTCAAATAAACTGAGCAGTTGAAAGTCTGAAACTTCTGAGGACCTGAAGGACAGGAAGTCTTTTCATGTTTGTCATATGGACCTTTTAGGTATTTATTCCTCTTATTTTTCTTTTTTGTGTTTATTGGTATTCTGTACAGCACTTTGGTTGACACGTGACGTCCATAAATGTGCTTTATAAATACAGTGATTGACTGATTCGATATGTGTTATGTGGCTCTTGTTTTCAGTTTTAACCTGTTCCTTATTTTTTTAATCTTGTTTTATGGCAGCATGCATTCACAAGAATTACTCTTCTGCGAAGCGGTTTATGTCTTGACTGGCAAGTCTGGACGTGATGACTTGAGCCAAAAGTCAAACCATTGCTGGGAATGTGATCTGTCTTGCTGCTATGCTCTCTGTAGGCCCATAGTTGTCCTGAAAGCATTAAGAGGGAAGGAAAAAAAAAAAAGCAGTGAGGTAATCTTTGCTAATTCTGATGGCTTACCTGTTCCCTTTCTGGAAAGAAGGTGACTTTCTTTCAGAAGCAGGAAAAGTGATGGTAGTCACAAGAAGCATGGTAATCAAATTAGTTAATTTAGTTTCCCCTTTTATTTACTTGCCCCTCCCGTCCCTTTCTTTTGAGTGATGTGTTGTTTTAATGCGGGGGTTGAGACTTTGCTGAAAGCCATGAGTAAAGAGCTGTCCTTAGCCCAAGGTCAGCTGCAGCCCGGTAGACTGCTTGCTGTCTCAAGTCCATCAGCAGTCACTCTTTATTATCCAAGCCATTTATTTTCACAGGACAGCAAAGGGACAATGCTGGGCGGGATATCACTGTATCACAGGAGATGCACTACCACCTATTATTGTAATGATGGGCAATGAATATGGAGATTTGAATCCAGAAGAGGGCAGTGTAGCAGCTCAGTGGCTGGTACTTTTGCCTCTTCTCCCCAGAGTTGGGGGTTCCATTCGCAAACCTGTCTCTGTGTATGGAGTCCACATATTCTCCTTATGTTCTGTGTAGGTTTCCCCTCTCTTTAAATTGCCCATGGTGTGTGCCCTGTGACTGACTTGAATCCCGTCTAAGGTGTCATGTAGCAATGTAGCAATGCTTTCTGCTTCTGTGTCATGATTAGACAAATGAGGCTTCAAAACCCGAGGTGGGTGGGAGTAACCTGAACAAGCACCATCTTTGATTGGTTAGTTTGGGACCCCCACCCACCCACCGTGGGACCTGTAGCCTCATTTGTCATCGCTGCTTCTGTAGGCTAACTGAGATCCTTAACTGGATAAGTGTCTGTTGTAATCGGTGCTTTGCATTAAGAAATAAGCTGATGGTTTTCAATCATTATGTTATCATAATAAAGGTTGTGGGTGTATTATAGTCTTTTTGTAGAACATTGAAGCTCTTTGAATATTTCATCTTTTTTGTAAATGGAGTAGCCTAACTCCTAGTAAAGAATCAAGTGTGTTTCTGTAAGCTGGAAACCTACATTTTGATAACTGAATGGAAACTGATTCCACCTTTTATTTATATAGCACTATTAACAAGGACCATAGTCTCAAAGCTTGAGGTCCTCAGACAGTAAGACAAGGGTGAAAAACTCCCTCCAGAGTGAGGAAGAAATTTTGGGAGGAACCACACTCAGAAGGGAAACCCATTCTCGTCTGCTGAGCACCACACAGGGATCAAGCTGTTTCGAGGGATCTTCGGAAAGGGAGTCTTACTCGGCCTTAGCTGTAGGTCTGTGGGCTGGTATAGCTGTTTAAAACTGAAGCATGTTGGGTGGCGTGCTAGAATGTGTGAGTAGTGCAGTGTGAAAATGGAGAACATTCTGCGAAGAAAGAAAAAAGTTTAATAATAATCAACAAATCAGCCTACCTGAAACTCAGAGATAAAACACAGTGGGGGCTACTGGAGATTTTGTTTACTGCTGGGTTACACCAGCTGACACAGACCCATCCAATTAGTGAAGTTCGTTGTCACCAGGCATTGTGTGTCTTGATTGCAAAAGGCCTGCCTCTATTACTCCCTGGGGATTTAATACAAGTGAGGCCATTCTGATCTCTTCACTTGGTGTCTCAGAGAGCAGAGTGATGTACGTCTGCTGTGTCGTTGTCTCTGTGGTATTAATGCACCCAGCCATTCTCTACAGATCCAGGTGCGTGCCTGTGATGGATTGTGATGGCCATTTTGTCTGTGTACAAAGACTATCAACACAGATCTTTTATTCAAGGTGCTCTTGATCACAATGTCCTTTAGTCTCCCTTCAGGGGAGGGCTTGATTGTCAGATGGGAGCTGCCCACAAACCTGTAGAACTAAGGAAGGTGACCTAACAAGCAAACCGGCTGTCATCTTGAATCTTGACAGATGTAATGGTCTTTAAATCATTCCCCCCTCCTTCATGGCTTCTGCTCATGGTGTTATCAGGAAAGGGATTTTAAGTGGAACGACCAAGCGCTTTATAAATCGTAGGCACCCCTTTGTACAATTTATTTTGCTTGTTTTAAATGCGTTGTTAGATGTAATTCAGTCTTAAAAGCAACTGATGTGTGCACTGTGCACACGTGTTGGTCAATTGAGTGTTTCACCCGTGGCTCATCTGATGAAAGCGTGCCGTAATTCAAACTGTCGTAATTCTGGCCGTCTTCTGTCCAGATGGCGGCTAAGAGGGCGATTTGGGGGACGTCGCATCACCTAGTCCATTCAGATTCTGATCGTCTGGCTCATCAAGCCGTCCTACCAATGACCACCAGAAAGGGGAGTTGGGTGCAAATTAAACTTCACTCTAGGGCTTTTAGCTTGTAGAAAAGAGTGGGAACAGGTGAATGCAGAAGATGAGTGATGTGATGGAGAGAAATTAGCAGACGGCTCCATTGTGCCCTCAAGTTATTGATCCCCTAGTAATGAGGATGTGGAGTCCACTCTTTTTTGTGTGAATTGTTGTCTTATGGTCTCTTGTAAATAAGCAGCTTCCATCCCCCTGGAATGGAATTGTAGCATATTCTGTAATTTCAGCTCAGTTAATCTACTTTTCCTGGCCCTGTATGTAGACTGGTTTAATTTTTCAATCCACCCAGCCTAGTATGTGGAACAAATGACTAGCAATCACATTTTCTGCTCCCCCCTCCCCCCTCAGTTTAAATTGAGCACTGACGCTTCTTGGTTCACCAATCAATCAGCCCCATTGATTCTTCATCGGGGCTGAATATAGGCGGGTCCGTATGTGCTGGAGGGAGATTAGAGAAATACTCTGGGCCACAATCCATATTCGCTTTCAAGCGAGTCTTCCTAACTCTGAAAGTAGGACAGCCATAATCCTAACTCTTGTTCTGCCTGTCTCATGCACATGAAGTGACCTGTATTAGTAACAAATCTCTCTTCCCAAAGTGATTCCCTAACAGTTGGCTAACTGGGGTGAGAGTTACCTTTCATCCTCATCTTGTAGCCAGCCACCCGTCAAGATGGAAGCGGCGTCTGGTCGATTAGATGAAGTCTTCCTCACTTTCTAGACTGTGGTTCTCCTGTTGTCCGAAGTAATACTGGCTCACGTTCTGAGGAAGACAGAAGTGTGGCCCCACATGCCATGTGTATGAGCTGGAGTGAAGGTGACGTTGATTTTATAACTTCATGGATGTTGCCTTTTTTGGGACCAGAAAATCATTCAAAACTCTAAATACTTACGTGTTACATGTGTTTAAACAAATTAGGAGGTGATAGATACATCTACTTTGTAGGCGTTTTGGATGGAAAAAGTAAAAATCATTTCTTACAAAGATACAATTTGTGTTAATCCTGTTCTTCTTAATAGTAATTTTTCCATGTAATTTCTGCTCTTCATCCTGTAGTCTAAGGAGCATTGAGAAGCATGCTAGTAAACGAGGAGTCCAACAAACTCAGCGTAGTGTTTTGCTCTGGAGGGAGCCGAACTGCCAGGAGAAACCGCTTGGACAGCCCGTGTGTGTGTGTGTGTGTGTGTGTGTGTGTGTGTGTGTGTGTATTGTAGACTACAAAGTCCCATTTTTCCCCATTTACGATCTCGTGACCACACGGGTCTCAAGTACTAGAGCCTTTTGTTTTTCTTGAGTCACATCCGCTATTCGGTGATCTCTGCCAAAGGAAAGTTAATTACACCTGGGAGTATCCAGGAACCCAAGGTTGGTTCGACCTTTGTGAGAATCTTAGATGGGATGAAATGATGCCCCCCCCCCCCCCCATCAGGGGTATCACGGGGTGTGACAGCTTGCATGCCGTTGCTATGCCCCCTCTCTTAGCTGTGGAGAATGGCGTGCTTACAGGGGCACGAGGGTTTCCCAGGTGGCGCATCTCAGTCTTGGGTTCTTTGAGCCACTGCCTGGGCCGCACCCTCCCCGTCGACCCTCTGGCATGACTGTGCTTGGCTTGACAGGAATGTGATCGCTCAGGTGAGAGGGCTTCCAACATGTTGATTCCACTGACCAAGGAGTGCGATGAGCTGTTTAAGCTTGCGTGCTTGGCGTGGAATAGCATGCTTGCGCAGCTCTTTAATTGGATGGGATTTGTTTTGCCGACTTTCTGAAGTGTGCGTTTCGATGAAAGAGAGACCGTCATGAAGATTTCACGCTCTTGCCGAAGACCAGTAAAGGTGTACGGATGGTGTAGACAGGTAGCTTTGCAGGGGGTTGAGGGTTTTTCCAATGATTATCTGGTGAAACGACAGGCTGACCTCAACCGGGAAGAAGGCTTGTGGGAACAGAGCATCCTGTGTGCCTATGTCTACAGATCCCCTCCCACCCCCCAATTCGTTTTCTGCCCTCTAACAGAAGGGCAACTGTTTCTAGGCAGTATGGCCCCATGGAGCAGGCGTGTACATAACTGGGAGCCTGTTTTAGATCAGAACTTTTTTTCCCCTCGTTCTTCCCTCCCGTGGCTGATGCTTTGCTCGATGCAATTGGAACCCCACGTGTGCCGTGGTCCTCTAGCAGAGCAGGTTAAACCGCCAGGGCGTCGTCTGCTGCATGGATGACTCTGACACAAGTGTTGATGGAAGTGAATTCTTCATAGCACAAAGAAGCTGGGTGCTTCTCACCGACTGGAACCAGTCAGGATCAGCGTTTGTATTAATCGCTGGATTTCTGTCCTTGTTGAACGAAGCAGGATTTCTGGTTTGCACATGTTCTCACCTAGCATCCTGGGAAGGAAATGGCTCAGCCTGGTATGTCATGTGACCAATTACAGCATCCCATTTGTTCCAGGTTGCATTATACGTAGTTTTGCTCCCACCCTCTTTTGGCTTGTGTATGTTGAATTGTTGGAACAGGAACTAGTGGTTTTGAAAATCGGGCAACAGAAAGCTGACAAATCTGTCTGATCGGACATGTCATAAGATAAGCTAGCAAATATTGAGAGGCCTCTGTCTTGGTGTGGCAGAATAATCGTTTTCAGCCCTAGTTTGCCTTTGTCAAAGTGCCCTAGATTTACCCTTGTAGTTTAAGCTGGGGACATTACTGGTATTTTAGTAATGAAATTGGCACAGGGGGTGGTATTGACATTGCTCTGCTGACCACAGCTAGGATCATTCAGTTTTCGCGGTTGTCAGGGATCAGATTGTGGTCAGTGTGGTCCCCATTTCCATCCCAGAGCTGTAGGTGTAACCCTTGAGCAAGAACTGTAATGTTCCAATAGGTCAGTGATAAAACTTTGTCATTCGTCTTTGTAGCAAATAACAACATGCCTGAAGGTCGACGATGTCACCATTTTGTAGCTGTGGCCTTTACGTATGAGGAAGAGTTAAGGTAGTTCTGATGTATCTCATACCTCACTGATATGTACTCTCCCCATGTACCTACCCATACATTTTGGCTGTTTGAATTTTTTTGTTTTTGTAAAATCATGTAACCTAACCTGTGTCTTTGTGTATACATTACTGAAGACCTGTGATGATCTTACTAATGCTTAGTTCTTTTTCTGTGTTCCCATTAGATCTGTGAGGAGACAGAAAGCATCTCGTGTGTGTGTGTGTGTGTGTGTGTGTGTGTGTGTGTGTGTGTGTGGAGGGGCCTCACGAGAAAGCAGCAGAAGGTCACCAGAGGTGACGTGGGTATAATCATAAGCCCTGCCTCCATCTAAAACAGGCTAGCTGTAAGTGTTGGGTGGATCTGATCTGTGCCCCTACCTTACAGCTAATTACTTATCCCCACCTGGTATGAAGAAGTTGAGGTCTGAATTAACTAGTGGACCTTTTGTCAAATGGAGTTGTAGATTCATGGAAATGAGTAATTGGTTTAGAATCAATGTCATTCCCTGGGGCAGTGTTTTAGCATTTAACTTGAGCATTTTTCAAAAGGTCAATCATAATTTAAAAAAAAAAAAACAAACACTGAAACCTCTTGATTCTTCAAGTTATTGCATGTTCTGCTTTCCGTTTTGTTAGTCATGAAAGAGCAGTGTCAGTTTAATAGTATGGAAGGGAGGGTTTAAGGTTCAAGGACTGATCTTACACGGCTGGAGATAAAAGCTCTGAAGTAATCATGATATAAAAATCAATAGCAGTCCATGAATATCTGCTGGAGTCGGCTGTAGTTTCTCATCATTGTTATAGATTTTTATGGATGATGTGGCAGGTGCTGTTGACTTTACTCCAGGCTCATTGTTGGTGTAGGAGTCCTGATGGACCCTCTTGCAGTGACTGGCATCCCTTGTCCTTATGATCTCACCATGTGGTTGAGACTTTGCTGAAATCCATCACTCAGCTTCCAGAACATGATCATACTGTACAAACTGAGGTTGCTTTCTGTACCTGTTTATTCCTTTCCAGCAGTGTGTTCCTTTGGATTTCACAAACCATTCTGCACTGTGTCTCAGTGCTGGGGAATCTCGTGGTTGTGAATTGGATGTTTCAGATTCTCTTAAGCCACATGTTGATCCATCGGATGTGTCACTTACTAACCCAGACATGATCCCATATGTTGATGTCTGTTGTTCCCGCATTGCAGATGGCACACTTACTACACATAATACTGTTTTTCTGCCCCCTGGTAATGCTCACGAGCTCTCAGCTGCCAGATACAGCCTCAGTCCAACAGGCTGAAGTCATTGCTCTTACTCGACCTTACTGTTTTTCTGAAGGTGAATCTGTCACCAGATATTCCTGTGGTATTGTATATGACTTTGTATTTTGTAGAAACAATGTGGATTTCTCACTTCATCCGGTGAAACTGTTAAACGTTGTATTCTTTTTCAACACTTAGTTTCTGCGATTCTTCTACCACGTAAGATTGTAGTTCCTAAATGGGACACTGTCACTCAAATTTTCCCAATGAGATGTCACATGGTTAAGTAAGGAGTGATGCAGTAGTCAAGATGGCAGCCCCTTCTATTGCTGTTCCTCAGGTTTCTCAAGATCCAAAGACAGACCAGAGCCACTTGAGCCTTCAGGGACGTTTAGTCTGTCAGGCCTATAGGACAACCCAAGTGGTCTTATACTTCACTGCTAATTTGGGGAGGAAAATCTTTGTCATGCCTCTGTTTTTAATGCTTCAAATCCTTGGTTGTCCACCCACCTTCAGATGGTGTCCCACTAAACGCTCCTTTAGACTTGCATGATGATCTTAGGGTTGCAGCAGTGCAGATACTTTAACTCAATCCAAGTGTCTGTTGTCATTGACTATCTGACCACTTAAAACTGTAAGTTGTACCTTAAGGGCTCTCCTCCGTGGAGTTACAGTCAATAAAACCGCAAGTATGGTGCGACTGAAACTGCCATTGGTTTACCTTCCATCAGTTTACCTTTCATAGCCCTTGTCAGCCAGTGTTGAGGGGTTTACCTTTTAGCCCTGGTACAGACCTAGAATTTCAAGTTCTCCAGGGCTGTAAAGCAAAAATGGTTAAGCTTTCTCATCAGTTCCCCATCAAATTGTAAACAGATTCCAGTAAACATAGTATTTGGTGTGTCTTCACGATATAGCCTCAGATTTTCATATTTTGAAACTGTCTTGTCTTGGGAATATGGGAAAGCTTTTTATTCCTTTCCATCCCTTATCAAGCTTACCTTAGAACCGATAAAATCTAGGATAACTGAGAACTGTAGATTGGAAATCCCAGAACTAGATGGCAGAATTTCATCTTCCCAGATTGGGCAGCTAGATTGGATTGTACTGGACAGTAGATTTATGTCCATAGAGAAACTCTGAGAACCAAATTTGGGGAAAACTGGGAGTCTTGCCCCAGTCCTTTATAACAATGACTGCAAAGACCAAAAAGTGTTCTTGCAGAATGCTTTTTCAAGCCTTCATGAGGTACAAAAGAGAACCTTTTCATGAATCCAGAAAAACCAAGAGAGCATGTAGTTAAATGTAGCGGATGCTGTAATTTTCAATATCATTGAGCAGTTTAAATACACTTTGTGCGGTTGCTGGACTTCCTTCAAAAATGTGTTGTATTTTTGTTTATTTCTCTGCACTCGTTCTAAAAAGAGCTCCAAACCCATTTCCCACCATACAACTATATTCCCATGTGTTCACATTTTGAAGCATTAAGTCTCGATTTCCTGTGCTTTTTGCCATGATCTTATGGACAGAGTACCGCAAAAGCCAAGCGAGGGATTTCCCCCAATATTGGGAATGAGATATTAAATAGGGGTGTGCAGTTACATCAGAAGGCCTGCCCCCTCCCCCCGGCAGACAACGGTAGCTGCCTGGCTCGGCTCTCGCGCCAGACTGCCAGTTGTTCAAACCGCAGCTCAGTCCTGCTGTGTGGTTTGGGGTTGTTTGTCATGCCTCTCATTCAGTCTGGAAGAGGATTGTTTTAGTTTAAGGGATTTCTTTCATAAATGATCTGATTGTAGGGGGTTGACACATATAGGCTTTAGTGTCTTCTATTCGGAGACTGCTGCCATTGTTAATTCAGTTTGTGGTCTTGTGTATATATAAAAACGGGAGGGTTCTGGAGTGTTGCAGAGACACTTGCACTAAGCTGCCTTGCCTTAGTGTAAAGAGATTTTCTTCAGTGTGACGAAGGCCACATTACGAACATCAAACGCAGCAGGTGGACTGCTGTTTGAGCGCAGTATTAGCAATGGTTGCCTTGTCTTATTCGTGTTCATTAGATGGCCCACCTCTCGCTGTGATCCTGACGGCCATGGACCACCTCACTCGCCATTATTTCTGCGGTGCACGTAACGCAACAGCAACATCGACACTTGGCCAGTGAGCGGCGCGGTGATATGGCACATTTGCATAGAAGGTATATGGCATAACCAGCAAGTATCTGCCTTTTGCTGTCTTGACTCGAGCTACAGCAGAAAGTGTTCAAGACACTAAATGAGTGGGGACCGAACTTGTGTAAAAGTCATTATGAACTTGTATTCCCAGAGAACGGTAAGCTCTCTCTGAATTTATGACACACCCATCATTGAGCAGTGTATGCATTCAGAAGACTTGAGCAAACCTGTCAAGGTGGGTCAGTCATTATCTGATTGCTTTAGGGTGTACTTGTGGTATCCTTCCATCACTTGCTCTGTCAAAACAAATTTTTGCTCCTTAACAGATTCCTCGACCATTCTCAGGAAAATGTCAGTGGTTTTCCAAGTGTTCAAAACTATACCGGTTAGTTGTAAGATGCTAGCAATGTCACAGTTGACTCATTTTTACTGGTCTTACACAAGTGTTTTCTTGTAGATCTCTGCTAAAAACAGCAGGGACATGCGTCGGTTAATGTGATCATCGATTGGAATGAGTCGAGTGCCGGCTGGCAGATGCCCCGAGTGTTGATGACAGGATGGGTTCGAAATGTTGAAAAATGGGGAAGGCATTTGAGAAAGAGTTTGGCTGACTGTAGTCTGAGTGTTTAGTGGAAACTTGATGTTCGAAGTTAAACAGGCCTGCTATCATTGAAACCCCTCTCATGATTCTCACTTTTGATTCTCAAGTGGAGTATCAATCTAATTCCAATCACTGAGCCATCGACTGTCATTACTCATTTTAAAACTGTTGCTCGGCTATTCATGAACCTTTTTTAACCAGACGCCACCAGTAGGTTCTGGTGTGGCCTCTGTTTCAGGCAGATGATCTCCCTCACACATCTACAGCCTGAGATAGAGAGACTAAGGGGGATGGTTCCATGCTGCCTGGGTTCTCACAGATGGTGCCACTTGTGATGTGATTACGCCACACTCTTAGGTTTTTAATGCGCCAGTACAAAATCAAAACACTGCCTAGTACATATCAAATTGCTCCATTTTGTAAAAAGATAAGTTTTCATTATGTTCCCAGCTCATGTGGCTGTCTTCTTGGAGGAGGAGTCATTTATAGTGCAGAACTGTCTGTCATCTGAACTTTCTTCCAGTGACAAGAGCAGCCTGGCAGGGTAGTGGACCGGATCCATTTGGGAGTAACTTTACAGAAGTACTGAAAAGCTCATTATAAAAAAATGACTGCCGCTTTAAAAATATAGCGAGCAGAACTCACTCGAAGGAAGTGTCTACGATAATTCTTCTCATTTTCTCACAGTTATAGACTTTGCTGGAGCTGCTCTGTAAATCAAATGCCATCAGCCACACTGTGGAAAGAGGCCCCATCCACGAGGGGCTAGCTGAAATGTTTGTCAAGTTCTCGGCAAACTGACCAGTAATTTTCTTCTCTAGAACAAAAGAGTCAACTTGTGTTCATTCAGTAATATCTGCTGGTCCGTTCATAGAATGGTGATATTTACTTTTGTTTCCAAACTTGAACAATGTGAAAGATTTTGTGTAATGAGGAATGTGCAGCATTGATAAGTTTCCCAGTGATTATCAGGTAACATAACAGCTGGCCGAAGGGACGGCTGCTCTTAAAGTGCCATTTCTCCCTGGAAATGATTGATTATTGTTCCACCAGAAGCTATTGTCCTTGGCAAAGGTTATTTTGCAGAAGGGGCTTTAGACTCTGAGCTGTGGAAAGGGGTTGTTTAGAGCTCAGGCGGTGATTATTTAGCTGGTCTACTTCTTTTGCAGTTAACTGAACAAGTCTTAGCACTCGGGGCTAATTAAGATGTTTTAAGGGCAATTGAGAGCTAATCTGAAGGTGACCCCCCCCACAGAAATGTGTGGTTCTTTTTCTTCTGCTTCAGTGGTCCACTCTGCAGATGTGGTGTCTTCACGTCTTGTCGTTGGGCGTGCCGCGTGATCTCTTCAGGGAGCATGCTGCGGAAGGATAGGCTCAGAGTGTAGCCGTTCCACAGAAATGAGAAGCTCGTTCCTGTACTGGCAAGCGGCACCAAGAGAATAGAAGCACTCGTGCACATATTACAGTATGTGAGAAAAGGAGTGGGAGGTATAAAGTTATTAGCACATCCTTCCTGTTAACATAAAAGCTCATACAGGAAGGGTTATCACTGTAAACCTACCAGGGAAGGAGGTATTTTCTGGAGAGGAACAGCACTAAAGAGCTGGCAGTCGATTCAAATATCCTCCGGAATAATTTGATTGCAGCTTTAGGAAAGGCAATTGGGGGAGAAGTGGTATTCGTATGAAGGAAATTGGATTTGTTTGCTAGTCTGTCCATTACAAATCCAGATAAAAAGTTTTAAATATATATCAGTGAATCAAACTGCTGGGAGCCTCAGGAGTCTATCATCTCACAGAAAGCTGCTGTTGATTGCTTTGGAACCACAGTGAAAGTTTGAAGTTGTTGAGTCACGGGACGTGTCAACTGCGTAAATTTTGCTGTTGACCAAGTAAAACTTGGACACCCCGAGAAAGATGGCAGAAGAAGCCAAAGCAGAGGTCTGATACTGAGGACCTTCAGGCATGTGGCATGTTTCCCGTTCCTTTGGTGCATCTGGATCTTCTTTCCGATCTGTCACGCTCCTGTCTCTGTGAGAAAACCCAAAGCTAGATGTGGAAAATAGGAACTGCTGCCCAGTGCTTGGGTTAGATGGGGGGAGACAATGTTTCTCTTAAATGAAACCGTTGAATTTCCCCGGTCCCTTTTCCCTCATTTTCCATCTCTCAATCTTTTCAGTGTGACTAATCATGTAGACTCTAAATGTTTGTTTGGTATTGACATGTATCTGCTGAAAATGTGTGCTAGTCTCACACCTGCTCCATGAACTGCACCCATCCGTATGGGCAGCAAGAGTGGTATCAGGTGTGATGACCGGTCTGCAATTAGCAAATTGGTTTTAAGTGCTCCCCAGAGTCATAAGTAATTGTGTGCCATTGATATATTCACAAGCTTAATTAAATAAGCAGGGGCTTCCCCAAAGAGGTCCCCGTAGACCCACCCAGCTCCCCTGGTCCTTCCAGATGACCTGTTTGAACTGGTTAGACCCAGTCCCGCTTCTCGAAAGGAGGTGGAGAGTCACCTCTTTCCCAAAAGCCCTCATCGTGCATGGTGTCCACTGAACTGGACAGATTTCTTGTCAGGCCTAACTATTTCAACCATTCCATTTAAAACTGCAGCCCCATAACCCAGCATTTGCTGGAGAAATTCTGAAGACATTCAGAATGGACATTGTACAAGTGTGTATGAATCACTTGTCCAGGTTGGTGCTGATTTTAAATGATTTTAAACTTTTTTTTTTTTTTTTTTTACAGGTTTCTTCCCCCTCTGTAGGTTGATCCTCATTGGGTGTTTTGATTCTGCTTACACAGGCATCCAGGTGAAATGCCTCTTTAACTCCACAGCGGAAACCAATGGTGAGTACTGTTACGCCAGGACTGGTCTGCATGTCTATTCCAACCCCCTTCTTCTGGTTTCATCGCTCTTTTGGGTTGCTGGCGAATTATCTTGTATTTCCAGTCTGATATATATAAATTTTTTTTTCCATCATCAAAGTGTTTTGTGAAATTTTCTTCGGACTTCAACGGGAAACCTGTTACAGCATGTTTGGTCGAGTTGATGGCCTGTATGTGGAATGGGTGGGTCTCTGAATCTCTGGGGTTTGGGGAAATCTCTCCTTGCTTTTCAGCTCGGGGAGCCGTGTCAAGAAAGGAAAGCTTCCATATGAAAGTCCTGATACCTCTTGAATCACCGTGTGTCTCTCTCTCTCTCTCTCTCTCTCTCTCTCTCCCTCTGGTTTAGATCGTTTGCTATGCCACCTGGGATGGTCCTGGTCTCCACCCTTGCTACTTCAGTGCTGCTGTCTCTTCTCTGGGGTGGGAGAAATGTTTGGGCTGGCGAGGGCTACCCTTCCTTCTACCGCAATGACACTGTTTTCGAGCACCTGGCTCTGCACCCTGACCCAGCGGCGGGCTGGGTGTACGTGGGTGGCAAGGACCGCCTCTTCCAGCTGAACAAGGCACTGGAGCTAAAGGTGGCAGTGGGGACAGGGCCTGTGAAGGACAGCCGGGAATGCCTTCCCCCCATCCTGGAGAGCAACTGCCCCCAGGCACGGAGCACCAGCAACCATAATAAGCTCCTGCTGGTGGACCCCTACTCCCAGGAGTTGATCAGCTGTGGCAGTGTCAACCAGGGAATTTGCCAGAAGCGGAGTCTTGATTCCATCAGCCAAGTGCTCTTCTCCACTGAGAGGCCTGTGGACACCCAGTACGTGGCAGCTAATGACCCCAACGTAACCACTGTAGGTCTGGTTGTGCAACTCCGGGCCGAGCAGCCAGTGTTGTTTGTGGGGCGGGGCTACACCAGCAACCACCCCCCCATCTCCACCCGCAACTTGGCCTCCGAGCCGGTGTTCTCCTATGAGGAGATGGCCAAGCTGGCGGTGGCCGGCCGGCTGCCCGAGTACGACCACCACTTTGTGACCGCCTTTTCTCGCCAGGCGCATGTCTACTTCCTTTTTTACCGCCGTGACCTGAAGTCACCGTCGCGGGAGTACAAGACGTATGTGTCGCGTGTCTGCCTGGATGACGCCGCCTACTATTCCTATGTAGAGTTGCCCCTCGTGTGCCTCTCATCCATAGGGAAGAGCTACAATTTGCTCCAGGCGGCACAAGTGGGGCTTCCTGGGAAACAGGGTGGTGGGGTAGGGGACAGGGCAGTGCTGCTGGGTGTGTTCGCCACACGCATGGCCTCCTCGACCCTGCCAAGTGAAGACTCGGCGCTGTGCATGTTCGACCTGGAGGACTTGGACCGCCAGATCAACTCCACCCGCGACCTGTGCTACACCCGTGAGGGACGGAACGATGGCGGCGCAGTGGCGGCCTACATCGAGTACGAGGTCAAATCCAACTGCGCCACCCTGCCCTCGGTGAGGAGACGCTGCTGTTATGTGAGGCTGTTCTCACATACCCTCTGGTGACCTAATTAGCTTATTCAGTGAGCAGTAAAGCTTATGTTTAAATGTCAAACAAGGAATTCTAAGCTTAAATTGTTTTTTTAACAATCTTCACATGGGAAAACTGGTTTGTAGGTTTTGTGTGAAGTTGACACTGTGACCAGTTGTATTTTTTCCTTCCCTCTCCTTCTTTTTTCCCCCGCCCTCCAGTGGCATAACCGCTATTAAATGACACTATTTTTCTGCTTAAGCTTTTAAGGTCTGGTTAATAACTGAACCATCATTAAGGGTATAGAGGAAGGGCTTGACCTCTGTTTAGGCTTGGCAAACGCGAGGGACCAGGACAGGTCCTGGCCTTCGACGGCGGTGCAGGTAGCCCACCCATTTGCTTGAGTGTCGGTGCATTTAATAGGATTGCTGAGAATCGACAGTCGGGATTATCTGCGCTCGTGAGGCAGATGTGTAACAAGGTTTGCCAAGAACAAAGACGTCCCCAAAGGCGCTGGCAGCATTGGTGAGCTGCTGTGAGCAGCAAATGAGTAACTGGACGCTCCTGGGTTGTGGCTTTACCCCGCGGTGGCCGTGCCATGGAGACGAGCGAGTGATGTTTCAGGTTTTGCCCCACAGGGTACCGATTTACGATTTCATAAGCGGTGCCTTTGATGACTTTAAGGCAGTGTGCAGTCCTTTTCCTTCTGCCCACATTTTATTGAGCCAGGTCGATTTAAGAAGGCACAGAAAACTGTAATCCACTGTTGTAAGGTTCTGAAAACTGCTGTTTTAAATGTTTATAGTTTAACTGGCTGAAAGATTATATAAAAGATTAAGATAAATGTTTTTCCTCACTCATAAGTGCATAAAGTCTATGGGCTTCTTGTCAGCTTTCCAAGTAGGCTTAGTGAAATCTGGTCAACCCTCCCAAACAAAATTGGCTGTTTTCACAGTTCTGGTCCAAGTTTAGGCAGGTAGGGGCATATAGGCATGACTCACTCCTGGATGTGGGTGGTGTGCTTGATTTGGAGACGCCATTCTTAGCGCTGTGCTAACCAAGGTGTACTAGCTTAGCGCAGCTGGCATGGGTGTGTGGGAGCAGAGACAATGCTGTAATCGGATTATATGGTGTAGGCACGTCCTACTACAGGTTTTTATAGCATTCTTGTAAATGACTTGAAGATGATTGCCATTGCATCAGTCATGTTAGACGTTTCAAGAAGCAGAAAGTAACATTTGTCTCCCCCCCAACACTGTTCCACAGAATACCATTGATGCCTACCCGTGTGGGTCCGACCACACCCCCAGCCCAATGGCCAGCCGGGTTGCCATTATGGCGGATTCAATCCTGGACAGCCCGTCTGCCCGTCTCACAGCTGTGGCCGTCAGCATGAGGGGCGGGCACATCATCGCCTTCCTGGGAGACTCCAAGGGAAAGCTAAGAAAGGTAAGGAACAAGATCCGGTCTCTGGCTGATGTGATGCCTGCTGGGTTACAGGTCATGAGTCCTTTTCATAACTTTTCATGGGCCTTTTTAATACTTCTCACACAGTCGTCAACATAAAATGACTTGCTCTTGCCCCATTTCCTCAACCCCTCAGACCCGGTTTTCAAAGGAGACTGTAAGTCACTGCTTTGATGCAGATGTTTATACTGCCCTCCTCTCAAGTACTTGGTCAGGAATTTCAGGATTTATTTTACTTTCTTCTGAGGCATTTTTGCAGATGCATTTGATTTTGTCCACAGGTGCTGATTTCAGATTGATTTCAGCTGTCGGGGAGGAAAAAAGTCACACCACTCCAAACAGTTCTGAAATGTTTTGGCTGTCACTGGGTGTTAGAATGAAATGGTATGCGGTTTTGGCGCTGACTGAGACAAAAGGAGAGAAACCAAAGCTTGCGGAGTGTTTGTGGAATGGCATGATTATCCAAGTTGGTGTATCTAACGGTACAGAACCGCGATTCTAATGGCAGGTGCCAATGTGTAAACAGGAGGAGAAGCAGGGTGTATAGATTGCCATGTGTACAGAGTGACCCTCACCTGTAAAATGTAGCCCCTGGGTTGGAGGGGATGGGAGGGTTGAACTTGGTTTCTCATATGGAGATTTGAGTTCCTCCCTCGATTCTATTGCCAAGAAGCAGAGGTCACAAAGGGGAGCTTTCTGTGTAGGTTGGACTGAAGCACATTTAGGGACCATGAATGATCCACTTCCATTGTTCATGCTCAGAAGGCATTCCTCCACAATCCATTGCGATTACTCTAGCTTTTGAGTTAGCTCGCCAAGCTCCCTCTGGCCTGCCAAGGCTTCGCCACTGTTTTCCTTGTCTGTTTTCATTTTTTGTGGCATTTTTCTTGTCTTTTGCTAAATTGGCCTCATTTTTCCTGTGTGACTGGGTAACATTCATTTCACTCCTTTTCTGATTTCTTGGAGCAAAACGGCTGTTCTGTGACATGACTAGGCATGGGTCGGTTTCTGGTTTCAAGGTATACCACAATTTGAAAAAGTCATGGTTTCAAAACCACTAAAATGTTCCATTATACCGTCTCAGCGGTATGAGCTGTTTTTTATGACTCGTCAAAGACAGAAAGTGCAGGGATCCCTCATGTCGTGTGCAGCAGAGTAACCCCTCCAGTTGGTGCGAGCAGTCAGTCAGCTGTGTATGATGGCCGAAGGAGGTGAGCCCCCCCCCCCCCCCCCCCGCCCGCCCGCCCACACACCCCCCGGCGGGCCTCGGGCTGGGCGCGGCGTCCGCTGGCACACCCCCGC
>JAACJT020000090.1:875194-892811 GCA_009936485.2 Gymnarchus niloticus | reverse complement strand
ACACACACACACACACACACACACACACACACACACACACACACACACACACACACACACACACACACACACAGAAACTCCAATGCTGGAGGATGCGGACGAAGGAGGAGTGAGGCCCTGGCATCTGGTGAAGGCAAGCGAGGAGCCGGACCTGCCAAAGCACCGACGTGGCAGCCTGAGGGAGAGGGAGAGGGCTAAGGCCATCCCAGAGATCTACCTCACACGTCTGCTCTCCATGAAGGTGCGGCCGCTGCAGGGTCTGGCCACAGTCAAAGTCGCTGGTTAACACCTACTTGCACTTGTCATGGTGCATTTGGTTGTAGCATAAATGCAAAATTATTATCCCCGATTTGACAAACCCCAGAAGGTCCACGGTCACCCTAGTGATTAACAGTCAATCTGTCATTCTGCCAGGGTACGCTGCAGAAGTTTGTGGACGACCTGTTCCAGGTGATCCTCAGCACCAGCCGACCAGTCCCCTTGGCCGTCAAGTACTTCTTTGACCTCCTGGATGACCAGGCCATGCACCATGGCATCTCTGACTCAGAGACAATCCACATATGGAAGACCAACAGGTGGGAACGATGAGCTAGTCTGCAGAGAACTGACCCACAGATAGGATGAAAGAAGATTGAACTGCGCACACACACGGACACACAAACAAACATGGAACGACTTTTTGACCTGTTTAATGTCAGCATGCCTTGAGGATGTGTGGGTAGCTGTATTTGAAGTTTCTCTTCCTCTCCTGGAGTTTACATTGTATATGTTGCTGCTAACTATGCTGTTGTATGTCAGTAAGTGACATCATTTTTTTTTATTTGGGCCTTGGGGTAAACGTTGGGAAAGGTGCTATATAAAAATGAATATCTGTTTGCTTTTGGCGAGTGACCTCCATGATCGTTTTACGAGTGACCAGTTAAATTGTCATCCACTCTGTACCTAAACGCAAATGGACCAGATTATGACATTTATAAATGAGTCAATGTTGGGTCGCTGCAGTTTGCCTTTGAGGTTCTGGATCAACATCATCAAGAACCCCCAGTTCATTTTTGATGTACAAGCCTCAGACAATGTGGATGCCGTCTTGTCGGTGATCGCCCAGACCTTCATGGATTCCTGCACCATCGCCGAGCACAAGCTGGGCAGGGTAGGTTAACAGTGGGAGTTGTCTTCAAGCCTTGCTTATATCTCCCCTTACGTTTTTCCCCTCTCGGGCTGTGGCTTCATTTTTTGGATCTTTTTTTGTTTGCTGTAGGATTCTCCTATCAACAAGTTGCTGTACGCCAGAGATATCCCACGGTACAAGCAGATGGTGGAAAGGTAAGGACCACCTGACCAGTCCCCTCCCAACCAGGCTGCTGGCTACTCACCATCTGCCACGTTTCATATGGCACGGTCTCAGGAGTTGAAGCTACAATGTGGCAGGTTGGCAGGGACCATCCCCATACATACTGGCAGCCATGGCCAAAGAGCAAAAACATTTTTTTTTTTTTTTTTTTAAACGATGAACCCTTTCTGGCCATGACTGGAGGCTACAGCTGGATGCAGGTGTGCCTGACCTTGCCTGACATGTAAACCTTTGTGTATCTCTGCAGGTACTACGCAGATATCCGGCAGACCATTTCAGCCAGTGACCAGGAGATGAACTCTGCGCTGGCAGAGCTGTCCAGGGTATGTCCTTTTATATGCACTTATAATATTTTTACTTAAATTTAACTAGACGATAAATTCCCCTTTTTCACAAGAAGCCTCTCACGGCACGAGCCTTGTGGCCAAATACAGCAAATCCATTGCATCATTTTCAGCTCACAATTCAATAACGGTTTATATGTTCGTGTGTGCGTGTGTGTGCGTGCGCATATACAGAATATTGAATTGCATCCTAAGCTGTGTATAATTTTTACAAGGATGGTTTAATTTTATAGAAGCTTTCAGATGGTGACATCGTGTTCCCTCAAAATGTTTTAGTATTGTGCTTAACTTGGTTCCAAAATGCTGCAGGGCTTCTTGAATTATGGGAACCTGACAGTTCTAGCTACTAGGTTCATGTTTTAAAGAACGCTGTTAAATAAATTATGTTAATAAATAGTTTACTGTCCTTTCTGGCTTACAGAATTACTCAGGTGAATTGAATTACCTTGTGGCCCTGCATGAGCTGTACAAGTATATCAACAAATACTATGACCAGGTGAGTCATTTTTAAGGTAGCACCAGAACTGGTCCTGACAAAGTCAAGGTGCATTATGAGCGATTTGGTTGAAGCACTTCATGAGAAGCATACACTCTCTCGGAGTTGCACTGCAGTTCTTTTCCGTGCTCCTAAACATGCCATGCTTATCGTCCCCAAGATCATCACTGCCTTGGAGGAGGATTCCACTGCCCAGAAGATGCAGCTAGGCTACAGGCTCCAGCAGATAGCCGCCGCAGTGGAGAACAAGGTGACGGACTTGTGACGGTGGTGCCGGAGAAGCAACAATTCAAGGAATTCAAAGAGACTGGAGGGGAGAGAATAAATGGAGGGTGCCCCATTCACCCCCCACCCCCAACAGGATATGGCTGAGGCCTCCTTGGGGGAGAGAAGCTCCATAGAAACAAAATGCAGCTGGATCCATTCTGTCGTCTGTCTCTGTAGTGTCAGCGAGATGGTTTTGCGTTTTATTTAGTTAATTTCTGAGCATTTAGAGTCTAAGAGCTTAGGAAGCTGAACACTAAAGGCTGATGAGGGACTTTCAAAGGGGGTTACACTTCTACTCTTTCACTGTCATAAGGATATAAGAGACCAGGCATCTATGAGGACGCATGGTGTGTCACTGGGTGGAACCAGAAGGAAAAAGAATATTTCCAGGGAACTGGGTGCCCCCACCCCCCAAACTCTTCCCCCCCAGAGCAAGCTACAGTCGATGTAAGTCAGGGTCAGGTGACTTTAGCAGTTCACGTACTGTGTGAAGTGGCTGTACCTTTTGAGATGCTGCATATGTTTCTTGCCTGTTAGCCTGAGTATTTGTCAGGACTGTATCCACTCTGGTCAGTATGTTTTATTGCTAAGAACGGCACTTCATGTGTAAATATCTGATTCTATTCTTTTGTGTAGTCAGAGTTTGCATGGCAGGGTAGTCATTTTGAATTTGGTCATTGCACTGGTGACAGGGAATGTCCGATCTCATAACATGCTGTTTATTATCGTTTGACATTTCACATGGTACCAGAATTTTAAATGTGGCGATCAATTTTCAACTTTCCCTTAGCGGTCAGCCTGTAAGTAAAGAAACTACTATTTTTTTAAAAAAGTGGTTCCTTCTATATAATATAGCAAGCCCTATAAAATGGGCCTTTTGGGAGTTTGGCTTGGTGGTATATTTATTGATTCTGCTTTCATCTAAGGGAATTTTTTTTTTTTTTTTTAAAACCTTACACTACTGATGATTGTTATTTTAAAAAATATATTTTCCTACATATGATTTATACGTTTTATGATCAGCATGGTTAACCTAGTGGACAAGTGGATTTGTTCTCTGGTTTCAAGAAGGGGCAGGGGGCTGTGGCTAACGGACAAAGCGTTAGTTGAAAGATAAGTCCAAGTGAGATGTTTATATTCATGAAAAACATCTGATTTGGTTTTTGTTAAGAGTAATATAAATTGGTTTGTCATCTAAACCTGTGTTAGAGAGTAAACAACGACTCTGTGCACTTTGAGTAAGTTTTACATATGAGTATCTTAATTGAGTTGGGTCCCCTCTTAACCAGAACTACTGCAAAAGAATAGTGGAAGGTATGGTAGGGTGGGAATATCTCCATTTTTCTCTTCGAGAAAGCAAATCATGCTGGGAAGGGTTGGCCCATTAAAGGTACTGGAACACGAAGGAGGTCCAGTTAAACCTTATTCCTGCATGCTCATTGTTGTAGCTCTTTTCTTATCCTGCTGTTGCTATTTTTATATGAGTATGAGTCACTGGAGAAATGGCAAAATTCAAAGTCCTAACTATCCTTTCTAAATATTCTGTATTTTACCTTTGTGTTGTTCTTGGTGAACAGCTAAATGTCAGTAAGTTACATGTTTGTGTGCAGGGTTGAAGGCACAGTTTTTATTTTTTAAATCACCGCCGTGCCATTTTACTTGGTGGTTGAACTGACGGGTGTTGGAACGCAATGTGGGCAATAAATTTAATATAAGACCCTTTAACTGGGGTTTGCTGTGTGTTTCCACTCAAAGTGCTTTAAACATCTGCTGTGGTGCAGTGTTCACCACCAGAGGGCAGAAAAAACATTGACGAGTGAGTAGGTTCTGGTATTAAAACACGACTACACGTGTGCTGAGTTTTTGTATATAGTTGTTGCCCTCATTGAAGATGTGTAAATAATATGGTTTTTTAACAAATGTAAAATATTTATAAGTGGCAGTAATTAAAACTGTAACCATTGAAACAAACCATACGCCTTGGACGCTGGATCATTCCGAATGCCCACTTGTCTGGCTGTTGTGTTTTGACAGCTCTCTAATTCCCAGGGACCAGCTGTAGACTTCGGAATGAGGATGATAGTCAAACAGAGACTGGGTTGAAATATATCCCCACCCTGTCTCTGAACACGGCCATTATCATTGCAGGAATAGCAATGATTGACTTGCTGTCAAAGAGATGCCACTGTTAGTGTTTTCCTGGGGTATTTACCAAACGGGAGCCAGTAAAATGTCTGGTTATAAACATTTGATGATTTTCGTGGGTAATGATGATTGCCTCCGATTAAGGGGGATGTGTGTTTGCCTTGAACTGTGTGCAAGGCGTCAGGAATGGGGAACAATGTAAGAATGATTAAATAAAAGAACGCTACAAGATGTTCTGATACAAATGCACACTTTCTGTATGTTTTCTGTGTAATACATATGTAATACATAGGCCTGTGTCTCTGCCTTGGTCCTAGGACACTAGAGTGCACTGCACTTTTCTGTAATAACTTTTCAAACTTTATCAACTGAAGCTTCATTGCTGAAATTACTTGATTTTGAACATATTGAATGGTTATATTGGTAAAACGTATAAGCCAGATACCTTATATTTTCACGGTGTTTAGTCAACGAAGTATTAAGAACAAACAGTAATATCGATCTGAATTTTATACTGTTTGATTTGCACAAATGAATCGTATAAATCATGGACATGTGGTTTATTTTACTTTTTTTTTTACAAAATTTTTCAACGCCTGGTGACCAATGTATTAAAAGTTGAATTTGTGCATACCTTCCTCTTGTGTTTTTCGATGCACCTGTGTTCATTGGTACCGCTTATTTTAAACTTTTGATTTTGTTATCAGCAGAGGTATCCGGTGAGAACAGAAGGCAGCCATGCACAGTGGTGTCCTGGGACCAGGGTCCAAGGCCTCTGTGGTGTTATGTATCTGTAAAAATAAATTAAAATTATTGGTTTTCTTGGTCAAGAGAGAGTGTAATATTACTCGTAGGCTATACTAATGCAGCTTGTGTAGAGCTGACTGCGGGACCACTAAAGGTGTTTTTAAAATGATTGTTCAGAAGCTGTTGTTCTCTATATCATTGTAAGTGAATTAATAAGTACTTCTGACTATTTAATTTGAGATTCCAACAGGTGGTAACATAATAAAATTAATTTTTATTGAATCGTTTTAATTCCTCGCTTCTTCAGTCAAAGACACAGTTCATTGGTTAGAACACTGAATTGTAATTCCCATTAAACTGGCAGCAATGCATTAATATTTTAACTATACTGAAATTTATTCAATGTTAATTTGACTGCTTATTTTCTCCCATGATCCCCAACTGCTTCCTATATACAGTGATTTTCCTTTCAGTTTTGTTAAGCCAGTCTCCCAGGTATAGTATTTTCTTAAGGAAGCACCTGAGGGTTAGGGGTGTGTGTGCGTGTGTGTGCCCGTCCTGCAATGGTTTGGATAGTGTTCCCTGCCTTGTGCCATAAGGCTGCCTGAGATAGGCTCCAGACCCCCCCCCATGACCTTGAATAGGATTGCGTGGTTAGGAAAATGGTTAGATGTCAGTCAAGAACAGGACCACGTTATCCAATGGACATTTGAATTTTAAAGAATGTAAGCTACGTAGGTTATTTGTATTACTATAAATGCTTTAAGACAGTGGACCAATTTTTGAATCAAAGTGACAAGATTGATCAGTATCTCCAAGTGATTAGTTGCTTTCGGTCATTTATCAGTGTGCATGGTATGGACCGTATGGGGTATTAAGCAGATGATAACGCTCAGAAGTGAATCCCCAGGCTCGATGTGTAGTTTAGGAACCATGGTTTCGCTATCGTTTTTCCCGCACGGTAGCAGTTCCGTGTGGAACCCGGAAGCTGGGGCGTGCCTAAGATCGCGTCTGCAGCTTTGGTGAGAAACGGAAAGTGAACCGGTGACGCTCTGCGCTGTGGATTGAGGCGTAAAAAAAAAAAAAAAAAAACCAACTGGGCTTCAGTTTGCTGGTTTAGGATTCCTTCTCCTCCCCCCAACCCAGCCCTTGGCAATAACGGCTTCGCTACATCTGGCTCGCTGGCATACGCGACGTCCACTTCGTGGCAAACAACACAAAAGCGAGTAGCTGGCTGGCTATCTGGCCAGCTAGCCCCATCGTCGGGTACTGCACCTTATATAGCATCGCTGCTAGTCCGCTGCGCAACATTCACAGGTTTGTGATGAGTGTCTGAGCAAACTCTCTCATTTGGGGAATTTCGAAGTGCATGCATTTAATTACGTTGTTCGAGGGTTTGTGCCTGAACAAATGTATGAAAGTGGTTACTGGTAGCATTAACCAAACAGCGGTCACTTTAGCCGAACTGCCTGATCTGTAATGTATCGAATTAAGGTGTAAATCGTGTACATTCACACGCTGGAACTTTCTCTAGACACGCCCTCGAGCCTCTTGATGTGATTTACAATTTCATGCACGTTTTAAACCAAAAGTTAATCTTCCTTTTTCCGCCGAATGTATCTTGACAACAGCGGGTGACGCTGAAGTAATCTAATGTTATTTAATTAGCTGGCAAGGGAGTGAATCGCTCGAAAGCCCGTAAAGTCAGCGGTGTTATTTTTACATTGTCTTCTGCTACTGATGCACCATAAAATGTGACGTTGAAATAATGGAAGTTCCTGTATTTTGATTGTGTTCCCCGATATTCATGCAACATTAATTCACATTAGTATGAATAACATTATATAATCCAGGGTGTCCCCTGTCTTGTGCCCTGAGATGCATGGGTTGGACTCCAGGTGTCCCGGTGACCCTGAATAGGATGGATGGATGGATGGATAGATAACGATATACTGTTCTCTGATATTGTAACAGTCGGCAGGAAAAAAAAAAAAACTATAACCATTGGGACATGTTATAGGAACTGGACTGGAATAATGGAGTTTTGACGTTTTTATATATAATTTAGTATGTGCAGAACTTGTGAAATCAATGAGGAGGAGGTGAACAGAAGTTCATGTTTTAAAGTCGCATCATTAGATAGCAATGTGCAGCAATGAGTAACAACCTTGATTGGGCTGGTGTTACAGTACAGGCCATGGAGTCATCGGAGCAGGCTGTTCCAGACTCAGGTTCCCAGGAGGTGAATCCTGTTTACCTTCAACAATTGAGGGAGCTGGATATTCCAGAGGAAGCTGCAAAGCAGGTGGGGCACCTCCATCCATCTTCCTAAGCTTGCAGGCTGTTTAATGTCCCCAGACATCCAGCCTGTCACTGCATCATTATTGCACATTGTGGCCCATAAACCGTTGTTTCTTTACCATTAATCCTACATCAGAGATCTGTCTCTATAGCAGAAACAGTGACATGATGTAGAATATTCATCGGTTTGCCGGATAATAATCTTAGGAATGTGTTGAGCTGTCTTTTTTTTCTTAGACCTGTCTAGAACCTCTGTGTTTTTTGTTGTCCCACAGGCTCTTCTGCACACTCGAAATGTTTCTGCTGAGGAGGCCGCCATGTATTACTTCAACAAATTGGAAAATGAGGTGCTGCCTGTAACAGCCTGCTTGTTCATGGTGCATGCACACATTGCCTTGACCTCATCATTCTGAAATAGCCTTGCTTTATGTATTTCAGGAGGAAGGTGATGAAGATCTGTTGTTTAAGATGGTGTTTGTTGTAAACATGGACCTGTCTATGGGGGTTGGGAAGGTTTGTTGTCCCTAGATGTGATTCTCTCCTATTTTTTGTTCAGTACTTATCACAGTTGTGCCTTGACATTACACTGCTCAATGGGTAATCATTTTTAGACTAACCCGAGACCATTTGTAAAACAACTACACGTATTGTCAGATATCCCGTCAGCTGGCTTGTAGTTCTCTTACTGGCCATCTCGTTATCATCCTGTCTGATTTCTGGTATCACGTCAGTAGGAACAAAATATCTCTTGACAGTTTTTGAATCCTGTCTGTGGTGAGCATCTCGACAGTGGCACAATGCAGAATTTAAGATGATTCCAGACAGTTAATGGAGGGCATTTCTCACTGGTTTGTGAACACTGCTCGGCTCATGCAGCATGTCATCTTAGAGCCCTTTTGTGCTGCGCAGGTGGCTGCACAGGTGGGACATGCAGCGGTGGGTCTGTATCAGATACTACAGGAGAAGAACAGCTGGAGGGAAATGGCCTGGAAGTGGGATCATGCTGGGTAAGCCCTGATTGGACATGGTGATGTTAGGTTAGGCTTCAGAGGCCAAACTTATGTGAGGAGCACCCAGTCTCCTGGTACACAAAATCTGAATGCCAGTTCATAATTCATAAACTAGCACGTGATTGAGGATTGACGTGGGCAAAATACGGAGGCAATTGCTTCGTTTCCATCCACATTCCGTCTACAGTCAATGCCTGTTGTTCATACACAGATATCATTGCAATTGTGCGCTTCTGAAGTTTGTCCCAGCCTGGAGGAACAAATTGGAGTTGAGGGTTATTCAGCTAAGGATGAGTCTCGGTTTTTTCCTGTTTACAGGGCAAAGAAGGTTGTGGTGCAGGGCACTAACATGGCACACCTGTTGGAGCTTCAAGCTTTGGCCATGAGCCTTAACTTACCTATGTACTTGGTGCAGGATGCCGGACGGACTCAGGTAGGACTGCACCTCTCAGTCTAATTTCCAAACTGCTTCCCATAATTCTTCTCTCTGACAAGTTCCATTGTATTTCTCCAGATCAGACATGGAATTGTTGTAGTACTGTCATTCATAGTATAACAGAATAGTAAGATGATGCTTCCAACAATTCTAATATCACTGTTACCTATGAGAAAATTCCACACTGTATATATGATGTAATAAACATCCATATTATATGGATATACAAAGAGCGCTTCTTAATAATTACTATGGTATTTGAGTGTGACATCTGTTGATGGGTAGGTGGAGCCTGGCTCATGCACTGTTTTGGCCATCATGGGGGAGGAGGAAATGGTCAACAATGTGACTGGGAGCCTGAAGCTGTTGTAAAGACCCAAACGGGATTTGCTTGGCCATGCAGCAGTGGTGCACTGACAGCAGAGGGCAGCAGCTGACCAAAACAGGAGTTTCCGCATGTAATGGTGTAAAATAAATAAATAAAACATGAGCACGACACACACACACACACACACACACACAGCCATTTTTATTCTACTCCCTTTCTGTACAACTGGCTGGGGGTTACTGTAAAGGAATGCCATTTAAGTCAAGAAAGTAACTGGTTCTGCAGCTCATTCTGGTTGGCTATGAGTGAGTCAACCTAAATTTCAGACAGTGGGGAAAAAAAGCAAAGTTTAAAGTTATTCATTTTAAATGTATCTTAGTAGCTGGTAGGAGTATGTCGTATGAAAACAAATCAGATTAAGTTATGAACCACAACATCTAATATATCATTCTTGTACTGAAAATATTTCTTGTTGGAGGACCTGAAAAACAAAATTAACTTAAGCGTATTTATTCTTGAAACAGTTTGTTGTACTGACATCTTTTTGAAACCTGGAATTTTACCTTCTGTCATACTGGCAGGCTTCAGTCAGTAATAACTCGGGAGATTCTCACTTAAGAGCTATGGTGACAGACACAAGACCATTCATACTGTAGACTGACCTATGATTTTCATTATTTTATACACCTAGGCTTCATTAATCTTCAACAGTCTTTGTGGAGTCTCATATTTTTTAATAAGGGGGAAAGTAGTTTTGTTTATTATGTCTATACTTTGGGATGTTACTTTAAGCAAATTTTTTTTATTTAACTTCTTAATTTGTGGACTCCTGTGCTTGCAAGAGAAAAGTATGTAACAGGTTCTCAGCCTCTTTAAAGCATCATTTATATCTTGCATAAAATTGATCTGTTACTTTTGTGTGTGTGAGTTGTGCATGGTCGTTCATGGTGCCTACAGAATCCACATTGTATGACCTGTGTGCATATTCACTGCAATAGTCTGGGGGGGAGGTTAGTTGAGAAGTTACCTATGCTCTTTGTGAGTAATCACACACAATCCAACTTTGTCTTGTATGTAGTTGTTCTATGTTAATGTTGGAAGCGCTCGCATTTTTCATATAATGCACTGTAGAATCGTTACTTTTTCTAAGGGATGTGTGCTTACTATACAAGTACTGTTTTGACATTTGTAGCATGGATGACATGAATGACAGAAACAAATTGTTTATATTCTACATATTCAAATGGAAGTTTAAGATAATGTCTACGAAGTTGAAGTTCCATCATTAATAAATGTTAGGCTTTGTGCCGTATCTGTACCCTGAACATGACTGCTGCTGTTTTAAGTTGTGTGATTTTAATACTTAAAAGGGAAGGAGCCAAAATGCTTTATTCAAGTAAATCATAAATGAAATAGATTTACGCCATGCTGCTGAAAAGTATTGCATAAGCAGGGGGTCACGTACGTCTGACGCATTTTTAAGAAAAAAAAACTTAAACGTTTAATACAGATTAGATGTCGGAATTTGCAGACATGAAAAATCTAATCAATGAGGCTGTATTTCACAGCAGGCTAGAGCAACGTGTCCTAAGCAGAGTGACTGAATGGCGTGCCTGCTCGCTTGTACACATCATGTGACTTGACTATATCGGTATGTAGCCTGGTCGCCGCGAATACAATAGCGCCATTGTGGAGCCGCAGCCTCGCTTTGACACGGTTGCTAGGTAACCTCAAAGGGGTTCCATAGACCAGATATTTCGTCACGTGTTCTGCTCCGGCTGTCGAACAAAGGTTATCCTGTTGTTACACTACAGCCTTTGCCTAGAATATTCTTCCATGAGAAAAGAGGGTTTCCGCCCGTTGGATTGAAACTGTGCGCCTGCCCATCAGTTTCTTGAGATGAGGGGCTTCCTGGGTCTCAGCCCTGCTTTAACTCCTGATCATACCACACGCATCTCCTTGTAACTTACTACCAGAAGCACGTTTTCAGCGACCCCGGGGTGCAATTCTGATATCGCGTATCATTAAATCATGTGACGTCTGTATAATACACATCATATACGTGCGACATCAATTTTTAAATAAAATAACATTACGGGCATGGACCTTGTCTGTCAACCCCCACCAACTGAACATGGTCAATACTGGAAATATTTACGATTAATCAATCTCCACGTACAGGAAAAATACCCAAATTACCAAATATTCCGGAACAATCGGGGCGTTACCATGGTTTCGATTTAGATAACTTGTAAATCATGTCAAAGTTATTTTGTTTAGCTCATAAGTCGAGTGATTAAGGGTATAGAGAACATTTAGACTACATTTAAATAAATGGAACGATAGCACTTGCCAGTTTGGTAACAACAATGATCAGGGCTCTAACGCTAGACATGCCCCTGTGAGCGGATGATGACTAGCAATTTATGATGTGGTGACGTTTATCAGTAAATTTGAGCTAACTAACAATTACGAAAAGGTTTAAAGTAAGTACAAATAACCTAGTGGTTGATTAAATAAAGTTGTGCTCATTTTTAAATTAATTTAACACACCATATACTGAAGCCAGCATAAACGAAAAATGCACAACATAAATATTCAATATAATAATTGGTATTTAAATGTCTTCAGCGTGCTTATACATTTTTCTCTGTTTCACAGAGCTTGTTCGCATTTCAACTATTTAGTTCTTCAGCAAGCCGTTACAACAAATGACGTCAGAACGCTAGCTAGCCAATCAGTGTTCAACTGAGAGCCAACAGACCAGCCAATCGCGTTTGAGCCTGGCTTTCTCCAGCCATCTAAAAAAAAAAAAAAAAAAAAAATCCTTCAGAAGATGGAAGAAAGCAGTTGTCGGCAGGTTATTCGGGAATCCCACGATTAAAAAAGTTCAGTCCGCCCGTTTAAGCCTACAATGTGCCTCAAGGTAACGGCTGTTACGATGGAGGAAAAAAAAAAGGGAATCCTGCTGGTCACCTAAGCGTAATCAATAAGAGTAGAGGAAACGTACACTTATTTTGTCCTTTGGGTATACACAATAACATCCATTTGGTTCGTGAGGGGTTTATTTATTACTTAAATCCCTCAGTACCGTTCTCTCCTTTGAACGCGAGGGATATCTGTAGAAGCGAGCAAGTGGTAATTCAACACAACCCGAATGGGACGGCCAGTTTTCCTATCCAATCCCTTGCCAGATCCCACTAGACTGATACTTCATCCTCCATTCACAGTACTGATTAGGTGGGGCTGGCCCTACCTCTATGTCGTAGTCCCTGGTTTGGGGCAGCGGAGACCCCGTGTTGCTATGGACAGCTAAACGGTGCCACTATGCACAATATTCTCCTTTTATTATTTCAATAAATATTTTGAAAAGGAAACATCGAATTATAGAGTCCCCTACCAAACAATATACAATTCCACGGCTTTTGTATTAGTAACGTGTCAAGTTCTTCCATATCGCTGAGGACGGTCCATGTTTGTTTTTCCTAAATCCACACCGCGGGATTTTTTTTTGCCTTCCTTCTTCAGACCGCCACACCACTTTGCCCTGACAGCGCCGACTCCGGCAACGTTCTGCCACCCCTCTGCAAGAAGGTGACCCGCCCTCTTTGAAACGAGAAGTAAAGAGGGGAGCTATAACGCCAGCTCTTCGATTGTCCAATCGCTCGCCCGGGTTTCCGGTTTCCTTTTCTCGATTGACACTTCTTCTTCCAATAGCAGAAGTGAGACGGGACTCGACTAATGAGCCCCTGCGTGTCGGTGTCGGAAGCCCCGTGAGTGTGGTTGTGTGTCAGTTTCGGTGGGACCCGCGATCGATGCCGGTTAGGAGGGGGATGGGCGCTACTGCGAATATTGAGGACCTGAGATAGAATCAGAGCCTTGTAACACATAGAGCGGTACATCATCCTTTATAAACACCGATTGTAAATAATATACAACATCATAATACACGGGTCCAGTTAGCAGGGATTTAATGTGAACACTTTGGAGGGGTGGTGTGCCCACAGCAAGAAAGAAAATAAAACTTTCATTCTTTGCGGGAGAGACATTTTAGAAGGCTGGAAAGTACATTGGATAGCGAGCGTCCTTCTCCCGTACAGTGTTCAGGAAACACCGAGGTCGTAGAAGAGGCCTGCGTGGTGTGATTTGCCTTGATGTTGGAATATTTACAGACGTGAAATCGCAAAAAGGAGAAAGCTCGACTTGAACTGGGGTGGTATGTCTTACTAGGTGAGTTACAGCTTTTACAATTTGAACCTGATGTGCATTTTGTTGGTTTTATCGACATCTTTCTTGGTTTGCCTGCTAAACCTAATTTAAATCAATGCACAACTGTTGGCATTTAACTTTAGCTTCGTTGTCCAGTTAACTATTCATCCTTTGAAGTTTTTTTTAGTGGGAATTACACATTACTAGATAGGATCATATTTATTTGATCAAGTACTCGTGCAATGCACTGCAATACTGGTCATGTAAACAATGAGCATTTTTTTCCTGTTTTTTACCTTTTCATTTCAATGTGCAACGTGGATGTCTCGTTACAGCCCGGAATGCAATAACACTGCCGGGAATATGTGTAAATAAGTGTATTTCAGTGCCTTCAATACGGCCAAGCACGTTTGTGGTATTACTGCTTAGTTCCGTATCCCTTGCTGTCTAACTTGCATAAGATGGGGAAATCGAAGTCAGTAATTCCCACCGTATTAAATCTGTAAAGCAGCTGGGAGATTAAAACGTAGTAGCGGACTGAGTGCATTTGCTGTGTACCATGTTAGTGGGCTTACATGACATTGGACAAACACGTAACTAGTAGGTTACTAGTCTCAAGGTTTGGTGATCTAGCGTGTTTTTCTTCTGGAGAGCCATATTGATTTCTTGATTATTCGTTACAGAGGTGTTAGAAGCGTATAATAATACTGATTGCTGTTATTTTTAAGTACAAATGGCGCTAGGCAACTTTTCAGAAATGACCCAGTACTGCATGTGGCTTCTCCCTGACGATCTCACTTGGTATATATCATGAATCGCCCGGTTTACATTCTAACATGTTTTATACATATGTTGGTCACTTGTGGGGTGCATTTGAAGTGTTTCTTTCCCGCCTCCCTTAAGGTTATCGGGCGTCACGTCTCGTCGGTGTACACATCACATTCATGAAGAAGATAGGAGCACATTTGAGGGACCTGCTGAGTTTTGTTATGATCCTGCTGCTGCACTGCTGACAGGGGAACCCGGCCCGCTAAACTTTCACTTCGTGCGGCCCAGCTCGCTAACTCTCTGAGCGGTGACTTGCTTTTCTCACCCCCCCCCCCCTCCGAAGCGGCCAGGAGAAATGGGTGGTATTTGCGAGGGGAGATCGCGTTTCCTTTTTTAGCCTCCATTTTTATTTAAACGGCGAGTCGGTCAGAATGAGGGAGGGGGTGATTTGGCAAAGTTTAGCTCGGTCTGGTGTAACGGCTGAGAATTTTTTTTTCTACATATTGCAAGAAGCAGCAGCTGCCAGTTCGCGTTAGGTTGGAGGGTTCATTTCTCTCGGTTAGTGTGAGCTAGGAATGTAAATGTGAGCGAGCCAACCAGATTATGGTCAAATACGTGTCACCAGGATCGGGCCTTGTTCTTCAGGGCACAAGTTTTGCCTAGTAGTTTTCAATTAGACGACTTTTCCTATATTCTCGTTTTTTCGTTTTCTTTCTTTTTTCAGTGTGTTTTGAGAAATAGGACTTATCGAAAACTTACTCTACACAAAAAGATAAGCTGAATTACTCGGTGAGGATATTTGTTGGCAAACTGAGGAATAGAAAACGTGACCTCGAAATTGACATGCTAGAAACGTTTTTAGTGTAAAGGCCACCGATATAGCGTTTCATTTCGCCTGCGGTTGATCTGTGATTTTGAGCAGTTGTAGTTTATTAGCATAAAGCTTATTCGACTACTCGAGGGGTTACTGGACGGCCGCCTTCCGTTAGCATAATGCTAATGCGGCGATTACACTGGCAGTGCTGGTGTATTTCATTCCGCGAGGACCCCCCACCGTTTTAGCGTCTGTGTATGACAATAGGTGTCCACACTACTGCCTGTGTCATATATCCGCACACAGCTGCCCCCGCAGCGCCCCTTTTCGCGTAGCTACGTGGGCCGCTCGTGGCCCTGGAGGAGGGGGACGATCCCTGCGTTTTCTTACTACTCCGCGCCGACGGAGAGTCGACGGCTCGCATCTGTTTAGTCTGCAGGCCTAAACTGGTAACCGGATGTGCGCGAGCGCTCTCGCGCTCAGCTCCGACGTCATGCCAGAACTGAAAGTGCGGTTCAACATGAACGAAGTGGAAATCATTTGCCCCACCATTTGCTTTGCTGGCCCAACCCCCTCTAATGTTCATGCAGAACGTATTGATTTCATAACGGCTTTTCGATGTTTTCGTTGAAATGCATATCCACCGAGAACTGTGTGTTAGACATAAAAGGCAATTTCTTACGGCAATTCGAACGGTAAAGACGTTAAAATATATTTTTATACATCCCTAGGGTCAGCTAGCAGTGGGAAGATTCTGTCTGCTTTGACTCAGCCCAAGACTACAAAAATGAGCCCATCTTGGAAATTCACCCCCAGTTTTTGGCCATAACATCTATTTAAAATGTTTTTTACTGGGGAAAAAAATCCCTATGTACTGCATTTTATTGGTTTTAATAAATGACTATATTTTAATACCACTTCTGAATATTTTCCACTTTGAGGGGACCTATTTCATGGCATCTCCCAGTGAAATGCATCAATTTCTCTCATTCTGACGTTTCGTCGTCTGAATCATTTGTACTCTTATTGTGCAATGTAAACATGTTGCAAAACAGTCGAGCAACAGGTGGAGTCTGCTTCTTCCTGTGTTTATGATCACGGTTTTGAGTCGGATATCTTTTTGATCGGCAAGTTGCCAGTCTAGGCATGGATACGGCCAGGAAGGACGTGTTGATTCTGATGTCGGAATGCTCCAGTAGTCCACTGTTCATGCCATCTACGTTTGCCTGTGCCATCGTGGTTTTGACTGGGCAGCTTTTGATTGGCTTGGAGATGCATTCTCAGAATGTTCCTGTCTTTTAATAGCTGCTGTAGTTCAGCTGTCTTAACTATTGGAAGTATGCCCTTCTCTCCCCCTGACCCTTGCATTTTAACCAGAATGCATCATGCATAGATGGGCAAAAACAGGTATCAGCCAGTACACTTAGCTCGGTTGAACAAATGTTGTCTGCAACAAGATAGCAATAGGTTAAAGGGGAATTTTGCCGAAATCTGCTTAATACCTGACCTGTGAGATTATTTTACTGGCAAATGCTCAATTTTCATACCTAAAAAAAGCAGGTTTTATATCCTGCCTTGATCACAGTTAATACTTGAGCGTTTGAAATAAGTTCCCGTTATTGCTGTCATTTAGGTTAGTGTGTCTTTACATATCACCAGAGGTTTGTGGGAATTTATGGTGAGCAAAGTCAAAAGGGGAGCTTGGGACTCTTATGTAAATGCTATGTAAAAATGTTCAAAAAATAATTCTGGAATCTTTTAAATTCAGTTGTGTAAATTGGATTGCATATGTCACGTATTGACAGTGAGATTAGGTCTTGTCATTTATGAGGTCGGTTTCCCCTTTTAAGTGTCAAATGGCAACTTTGCCATTTTCTTTTCTGTAAATTTCAATTCGCATTTGAAATTTGCATATTCTTCCCTAAATCTCGTCTGAGTTCCTTAGGTGTTCTCCTTAACACGTAGCTCAGATTGTTGTCCAACTCGTCCAGGAACTTGTCTGAATATGTGTCAACATTAGTGTGTGTGTGTCATTTGGGATGTACTATTAGGAAAATGACATCTTATGTGGTTGTGGGGTACTGTTTTGGTGTCATTTTGACACTCCAGTCATAGTTCATTTGCAAAGTTTACCATACCTTGTAAAAGGGTCCCTTTTCAACAATCAGAAAATATTTTGATGGACCATATAGGTTGTCTTGAATGCATGAGAGAGAATGATAAGTGATTCTGCAGGTTTATCTTTTTGAAGAGAAATATTGAAATTTACCAGGATCATACAAAAGGAATTTGAAAGTAAACCGTTTCTCTTAATTTGTTTTCTTGTCTGACTGGAGAGAATGCAGTTTATTTTACAGACAGTCGTCTTGGATTCCCCCCGCCTCCGAGACCCCCCCGCCCG
>JAACJT020000090.1:814212-868317 GCA_009936485.2 Gymnarchus niloticus | reverse complement strand
CCCTCCCCCCCTCTTCCCCCCTCCGCGTCGCTGTGCTGGACGTCATGAGCATAGCAATCGCGCTGGGAGTCACCACACCTGAAACGTCCTACTCAGACATGGCTGCCGGATCAGAGTGAGTGGTGGGGGATGCCTTTTTCTATCTGAGCTTCTGGGGATGCAGATTTAGGAGAGGATACTGGCAGAGAATGGGAATAAAATCTGGAACAACGGGGAGTCACAAGCAATTCATGACATGCACGCCAGCCTGGGTTTAATGAAGCCATCTCATAAGTATGGTTAGCTTTGGTTGACGTGACGCATAGCAGGAAGGTCAGAGGTCACATGTGCTAAGGTTCACAGATGAGCCCATATCTGTAACTGTACAAGCATGTTTAGGGGTTTAAACAATTGATGGTTTTATTGCTTTTAGAAAGATTTATTTTGGAAATAACTCACTTAGAATGAGGTCACTGATGCACTAATATTTCTGAGTGTCGTTTACGGTCGTGTTAAGGACAGTCTGGTTCACATAGTTAACATTGGAGGGAAACTAAAGAGAAACTAGCCAGTCAACTGAATTTACCTTTGGGAAGCATTGTAGTGAATAGTAACTGATGGGTGGTTTAGTCATAGGGCATCCACTGCGTGATTCTCTGCGGTGGTCTTGGCAGTGCTGCACTTGGTCCATGTCTAATACCGGTAATGGTTGCTTGCCAAAGTTCCTGTTTAATTAGTTTGGTATCTTGTAACAGACTGTTCAAGAGCTCCTAAAGATTCCTTCTTTGGCAAAAGGGCTGTTCTGTCTGCCTTTGTAAGGCAGTGGTCTGCTAGCTGGGGCTCAGTAGAACCTGTCAGGTCTCTTAAATAATCGTTGTTTTGGAAGTCTTCTCAAGGTCAAGATGAAAAGGGGCACAGCTGTTTGTTTTTAAGGCTGTGAGCAGGATTAAATTCCTGCTCCTCTCTGAATTTTCAGGCCTGTGAGACTGCCTGCTGTCTCTCATCCACGTGTTGTATTTGGTCCCAAGGTTAACATTATGGTGGAAATAGTGAACAGATCAGGGGGTTATTCCTGATGGCTGGTTTAACATACCTTGTAGTCACACCTGAATTCTGATTGGAGGTAAATGAAAGCACTACTTTAGGATTTGCTGAGATTGATATCCTGAAGTAGGGCTTTCAGTTTCTTCCAATCAGAATTCAGATTTGACTATAGGATATGTTAAACCCACCTTCTGGAACCTCCCGGTCTGTAAGTAAACCAAGAACAAAAATAACCGATATTAATGGGCTTCGGATCATCCGAATGGATAAAGAGTATGTTAGCTTTCTTTCATAGAACCTGCCACTGTTAAGTGAACGTGGTCATTTAATGTGGTAATTTTCCATGCAGAGGTTGCATTTTAAAGAGCGCTGATTGTTGCATAATGTTCTGGTAGGAGTTGTAGTCAGTTTTCTGATTCATGCGCTGGGCAGGGTTGGTGCTTGTGAAGGCTGGCCATATGATACCATCTAGTGGCTAGTATGGGTTTCCACCTTGTGTAAAATGCTGCTTTTCAAGGCTGTGTCTCCTGGTTTGCAGCCGTATATTGAATGATTCTCACAACAAATCGCAGGGTCTCAGAGGAGCCCAGCTATTAAAAGTGAAATGATTTAGATGGCCGTGCACTTTTTAATGCATTATTGTTGTGAATTCTCAGTCTGACAGTGATTCTCTAAAATTTTGCAGTCCAGTTATGGTTAAAAAAATGCACTCCCCCACACTCTGCTGGAGCATTTCCAGATCTTTTTATTCTCCTTAGCCAACACCTATTTTGCTGGTGACACCAGTCTGTGACTCTTGTTAACGGGCAGCAGGTTTGCAGCGTTCTGTATATGATCGCGGGCCTGCAGTGGGACCCAGCATTGACTTAGAGTTAGCATCCTGTTTCATCAGAGTGCTTTCAGTCTGTTAAACTCTGCCTGCTGTTAAAAGAGGGGCCCTTAATACTGGGTTTTATGCTTTTCCCATTCATAAACGAGGTGCTCAGCCAGTTACAGAGGCCGTTTTGACAAGACCCATTCATATAGCTCATTAGTGGCAGGCTGGTGTCAGGTAGCATGGTGGTTAAGGATGGTGACTCTGGGTAAGCTGAAGCTTACCTGAGTGAATTCCTCGGAAGGGTTGGGCAGTTGTTCCTTTTGGACTCTAGCGCTCCGGAAAGCTCCTGTTATACAAATTATTAACTTATAAAACTGTGGAGACGTATAAAATTGGCAGGGGCATGTTTATTTCTCGGTGGACACCTGCACTTGTCCCGTCACAGTGGATTTTTTTTTTTTTTCCCTCCTCTTACTCTGTTTTTCCTTTCCATTTGGATTCCTGTGTTACTTTGATGATTAGTTTCTCGTTCTCCACCCTGTGTTGTCCTACAGCCCTGAGTCAGTGGAAGCAAGCCCTGCCGTGAATGAGAAATACCCAAAGCACAGCTGTGGGAGTGCTCAGAACCACGGCTACCGGGGACTGCCGTATGCTGTGAGTACGACCTTCGTCTCCCCTCAAGCCCCTCCCCCCCACAGTCCCTTAAGTAAGGCTCCCGCCCCTGTCTTTCAGGGCTGGGCGAGTCTTCACATGACCCGCCCTGACTCCCTGACCGAAGGGCAGTTGCCGTCACTAACCAGAGAGATTTAATCATGGAGTCACTGTTTATTTTTGCTGCTATTTCATTCAGCTAAGATTTCAGCTCAGATTTACAGTATGTCCTCGTCCTTCGTTTTATTGCCCTGGATTGGAGGGAGCTGCTGGTGAGAATATGAAAAATGAACATCTGTTGCGGGAAAGCCTGAAGTGAATTTACTTAAATGAATCCTTTTGTTAGGCCCGCCTCGCCGGTTGCCCTCACGTGACTGATTGCTGTTCGGTACGTCCAGCCAAACGCCCGTCCTTTTTTTTTTATTTTTTTCTTTCTTTTCTGGGACTCATGATATTTGATTTCTTTTTCTCTTACTAAAATTTGTCAGCGCGGTGGTTGTAGAACCGTGGATAAGGTCGGGAGTCAGGGTGTACCGGGCACAGAGTCGTGAAGGAGTGTTTTTGGATGAGAATTGTTGTGTCTCCGATTCTAAGGTGCAGAGCTGTGCCTCGCATGTGTCTGGCGGTAAGACTTGAGGCCAGAGTTGACCGTAACTATATTCAGCAACCTTTTAAATGCGTTAAATCCTCCTCCTGTTTGATCGGGGGCATTGACGTTTTGCTGCATGGGTCACCTTTCCTTTTCGTTTTCTTATTTTAGATTACATTTATCCAATTTTTGTGTTCTATTTTGAAATGGTGGCATTTCACCGATACAACGGTTTTGTGCTGTATTGCCAGGATCACAATTATGGTGCACCCCCGCCTCCGACCCCGCCTGCTTCCCCGGTCTCCCAGACGATCATCCCCCGTGTAGAGCTCAATGGCGTCTCACCCTACCCCGCTGCCGATGAGGACGACAATTCTGCTGACAGCGACAGCTCTTCTGAAGAGGAGGGGGGTGTGCCAGGCTGGTGCCACTGCAGCCTGACACCGGATGGCTTCCTTATCAAGTGTGATGGCTGCAGGTACCCGGGCATTGCCTAAAGTGTAGTTAATGCCCCTTTATTTATTCCTGTTTTATTCATTAGCACCTTCTGCCTCCCCTTTAGGGGATTGGACCGGAGGAAAGGAGTCGACGGCCAACGACGGAAAGCAGAAAATGTGTCCGGTAAGTTCCCCTCCTGCTAGGAAAATGACCGTACGGGCAGAGCCTCGGCCCGGTCCCCTGTGACCCGTCACTGTCTTCCCCCTCCAAGTCGGCGAGAGCAGTGCAACGGAGAGTGGGGATGAGGAGGTGTCACCTTCCACGGTGTCTTACACCGCCACACAGCACACGCCCACCAGCATCACCCTCACCGTCAACCGCGTCAAGCGCAGCAAACCGAAGAAGAGGAAGAAGAGCGCGGAGAAGGCACGCGGCACCGCCAAGCCCAAGAAGATAAAGGTAGAGGAGCCTTTTGAACCTCTCGTGCTCCGTGATCTGCTTCCCTTCTCCCATTAAAACTGCCCATTCTCTTCATCGCAGGCTTTCAGGGAGGGTTCCAGGAAATCCATGAGGATGAAGGTGAGCATCTGACGAGCGCAGCTCAGCTTCGTTCTGAGACTGTCCGACCACTCACCTCACTTTCTGCGCCGCGCAGAACTCGATGCTGGAGGCAAACGCATTGGACGAAAACACGGCCGAGGGCTGGGAGAGCCGGATTCGCCAGTGGACAGACCAGTACGAGGAGGCCCTGGCTAACCAGTACAGCGCCGACGTCCAGAAGCTGCTCGAGCAGCACCGAGCCGAGGGCAGGGCCCCCGCAGAGGCTGCCATGGACAACATCAACCGCACCGAACTGGCCTGCAACAACACGGTCATCGGCTCCCAGATGCAGGTTGGTGCCTGAGGAGCCGTCTTTGGCCAAACATGCCAAAAGAACTGCTTGAGTGTAACACTTTACATTGCTCTGTTTCCCAGTGCAGTGAAGCTTATTCATCCAGTAGATTGTTTAGAACTTTGTGCTTTGGCTATGGCTGGGGTATGGTAAAGATGTCTGACCTAGCCAAAGTTCAAACGCCGGCGAACATGTCGTCGTCTGAGACAAAAAAAAATTACGTATTTAAAAAGACTCACAAAGACATTGTGTGATTCACCCTACCAATACATAGAAGGGGACGAACAATGATTTTGTGCGATTTTGGATCTTTCATTCTTTTGCCAAGCTTTGTGACAATTTCTTGCCATGGATTTTTATTAACCATTTTTTTAACAAGGCTGGTTCCACTGAGAAGCAGCGCTTGACAGTAGAGACCAGGTCAACATTGGCAGCAAAAATAAAACACCTGCACAGTTCAGATACGGACACAAAAATTAATGAGTTGCCTGTCATTTGTATGTGCTTAATCTCGCCGTGATGTGTTGAATCGATCTGGATATCCATGAATGACGTTTGCTATTTGTTTTTCATGATCATTAATTTTGGTTGCAAAACTATAATCAAGTTGCATAAGCGACTACATAATGTTTAAGCCAGTTGTAGAGAGTGGGTGAGCACCAAAGTTCTGATTGTTTGCCTGCCCAAGACGCAGCGGTCACAGCCTTTTCTGACACTGCACACTGAATGTTGGGTAAATGCCTTTTTTGTTTGAAGCACGTCCCCAGATTAAGTGGCAGCTAGCTTCACTCCTGCCAGTAAAGCCAGTTTGCATTCTGAATTTAAGAGTAGTTTCTCTCTCTCTGTCTCTCAGCTGCAGTTGGGGAGGGTCACTCGCGTACAAAAGCACAGGAAGATCCTTCGTGCAGCCCGGGACTTGGAGACGGACACACTGATCATTGAGTACCGGGGCAAAGTCATGCTGAAACAGCAGTTTGAAGTCAACGGGCACTTCTTTAAGAAGTAAGGGTCCAGGGTTGTTTCTTTGGGTAGTTGAGGGATTCCCCAAAGCCTTTCTTACTGCTAATGGCTTATTATGGGATTGCTTTGGGTAAACTTTAAGTACTTGGTCCAAGCGGTTCTCAGGTTAATTTGCTTTGAATGTACAGTGAAATTGTAGAGAACCCTGAGTTCTCAAAGTCATAAGGTTTGTGGTGGATGACCTGGTGACCTTTAAAATCCTCCCGCAGGCCGTACCCCTTCGTGCTCTTTTACTCAAAGTTCAACGAAGTGGAGATGTGCGTGGACGCCCGGACGTTTGGCAACGACGCACGCTTTATCCGGAGGTCCTGTACGCCCAACGCCGAGGTGAGTGTCGCACTCACCCTAGCCCAGGTGCGGGCAGACCGAACGTCCCGTCTGACTCCCAACACTCCCACAGGTTCGCCACATGATCGCCGAGGGCATGATTCACCTGTGCATCTATGCAGTGACCCGCATCTCCAAAGACTCTGAAGTCACCATCGGTTTCGACTACGAGTTCAGCAGCTGGTCAGTGTGTGCGCATATGTACACAGGCGCTTAGGTCTTAGGCCCAGGTGTGGTATGGCGTGCTTGAGAATCCTGTACACACTGAGTTTCAATTCCTTGCGTTCCTAATGATAAATTTGAGCCATAAAACGGATAACGATCGTAAGCTTGCAATCGGCACGATGTGACACGTTGTCAGTAAACGTGTGCCTGGCACACGGCCTGACCGGTTCCTGTTGTGTTGCCATCCTCACTTCGAGCTGCGGCACTCTCTCTCTTTCACTATAATCACAGCAACTACAAAGTGGACTGCGCCTGCCACAAGGGGAACCAGAACTGCCCCGTGCAGAAGCATAATATAAACCCTCTGGAGCAGCCTCTGCGTCCCCCTTCCCTGCCTCCTCCAGAGACCCGGCGTCGGAAGTCCCGTCGGAAAGAGCTGGAGGGTGGGGTCCCGGCCGCAGGCTCTGACGACAGCAGCCAGGTCCCCGAGGAACCGGTGGAGAAACAGGAGCGGCAGGGAGGCAGCCCGGGGTCCAGTGACGCAGAGGTGTGTAGGACGTGTAATCTGCGCCTTGTGTGTTTCATCTCCTCCATTTTGTTTGTTTGCTCTAAACTGCACTGTTGGAGATATCTTACACAGCCAGTCAAATGACGAGCTTTCCAGAGTGATAGCTGTGCCATCTAATTATGTTTCTTCTTTGGGTACCTAGGAGGGACTTTGTGATGGGCTGAAGCCAGAGGAGGGAGACGAGGCAGAGCTTGAGGAGAATGGAGCTTCCACTCAAAGCAGACGGGTATGTCAAGTGCAGTAAAGGGTGAATTTGTTCACATTGACGTGTAGTTCAGTTCATCATTAGACCTAATGGTGGTAGACTTTATAAACCAGTACACATGGGATTCTTTCTTAATCGTTATCACCTGGTTTTTTTTATGCGTGGCGGTGACAGACCCGTGAGGAGCGCAAGGCCGAGGCCATCATGCAGGTTTTCAATAACCTGGAGCGGAAAAGGAAGAGGAGCTGGCAGACACAGGAGAAGAGCCAGAGTGCGACAGCTGGGGTGGGTCTGGACGAGCGCAAGCCGGAAGGCGCCGAGTCTGGGGACAGCGGGTGTCCGCCAGCCGGGACCCCGCCGGCACAGAGCATTGGGGTGGGCGTCAGCACCCGCCGCTCGTCCTACTTCACGGTGGGTTTGACTAGCCTGCTCCTCACCACCTCTAAATGGGGGGAGGTGAAGCGATGTGTCTTGGAGACCGGCTTTTGTTCAAACGGGTCCAATTCTCCATACCCCAACCACAGGAAGCACCTTCCCCCGAAGTGGAGAAAGTTCCGACGGGCCCCGCCACCTCCAAGCCTCCTGCGGTCCGGGCCCCAAAGCCTCGGCCGAAGAGCCGCATCTCGCGGTACCGTTCCGGCTCGTCCCACAGGGCCCGTCGTCAGAGGCAGGCACTGGCCCAGCAGGCTGCCGATCTGGGCCCCGGCTTGGCCGAAGAAGGCGCATGTGGAGCCTTGGGAGCGGAATTGGGAGCGGTGGAAGGTGCACTGAGCGTGGGGCAGCCCACTGACCCTGAGGGGTCTGGGGGAGCAGCGTTGGGGGCCATGGGCAGCAAGACCGGCCCCCGCTACCCCAAAACCAAGAAGGTGAGGAACCAGTTCTGGCTCACTTCGGTTTGCTCCGGTACTGTTGTTGTGAGATTAAATGCTGGTGTGCCACGTTTGAAGCCTGACATCACTGTACTGGTTTCTTCATGATACAAATTCCAAATGGGTCTCCTGTGCCTGACGCTGCCCGGCTCATTTCCTGCTGGTATCAGCTCCAGCATCAGCCGTCAGTTATGTAATTAGAACTAAGTCTTGTCTTACCACGTTTTGGTGTAAAAATAGTCTTTTTGGCTTGCATTCAGGAGATATCCCCTGGACCTTTTAATCTGGGAGAAGCAGGTTGGAATGACAGTTTGACAGTAGATTTTGAAGCTTCTAGGTTAGGCCCCCCTTTGACTCACAATCTCGTTCTGTCCCCCCCCCCCACTGTTGACACGCAGTACCTGGTGACGGAGTGGCTGAACGACAAGGTCCCAGAGAAGCCAGAGAGCCCAATGTCCCGCCCCCTGCGCATCACCACGGACCCCACGGTGCTGGCCACCACTCTTAACATGCTGCCTGGCCTCTCTCCCTCACCCCTCATCTGCACCACCCCCAAACACTACATACGTTTTGGCTCACCCTTCACCCCCGAAAGACGTCGGCGTCCCGTTGCCATGGATGGATCCTACGGTTCCTTCAAGAAGGTATGGCATGTTTCAGTATCCCCTGCTGTTCTATCACTCGGTTTCAAATGCCAGCTTGTAGGGGACAGTGAAAAGCTGAAATTTTACATTAAGACTTGTCTTCTTTAGCGGTGGATCAAGCAGGCGCAGGACGAGAGCCTTTCTTCAGCACGGGATGAAGGTGGACAGCAGTCAAACCCTTCGCACCAAAGCCACTGCTCTTCCAGCCCCCTCAAAGCTGGTATTTACTGCTCTTAAAGCACCCCTTTTCCATCTTGGTGACCCAGAAGCCTATCTCAGAATGTTATTTACTAATTTAAGATTAAGGTTGTAAATGATAAATTCCATCTGTGAGCACATGGTATAGCCAAGTGCAGGCTGATGTTGACATTGACCAATGGCTCTCTCCCTCCGTCTTTGTTCCTCTCTCAGAGATGACAGCACCTTTCAAGAAGCGGAAATGGAAGTACACCTCAGAGCCATCGCCACCGCCAACACCCATGCCGTCAGACGGATTGCTGAGACCCCTCTCTCCCATAACCCCGCCCCCTGACCCCCTTTGCACATTGCTGCCTGACCCTTGTCCTCTCATGTTGGGCACCACAGATGAGGAGCGCAATGGCTACAGCCGTCCATACTCCCCCATCCGATCTCCCCCCACCAGCCGCTGCAACACCCCACTACAGTTTGAGGTAGGTGCTGGCCATCTCTTCGAGGACGTGGGTGGGTGTGTGTGTGGGTGGGTGGGTATGTGTGTGTGTGTGTGTGTGTGTGTGTGTGTGTGGGTGTCTGCAACACTCAGGGATGCGCTGGTGAATCGTGAGCTTTCTCTACCTGTGCAGAGGGCAGAGAAACAGACGTTTACATCACAATTTAAAGCCACAGAACATGGCACCTTAACTCAGAGTTTAAAGCTCAGAAACGACGACAGGCTGGGAGTTCTCTCAATGTGAGCCACGTGCATCTCTGTCCACAGAACATTTCCTCTCCAGAAGCTTCCCCTGTACACAGACCAGAGTCCCTGTCACCTGAGGTAATTCCCCATCGCCCTGCCTTTTTTCCTGGTGGCTCTGTGTAACATAGCTGTTAAAAATGATTATTTTAATGATCCCTCAAATCATGCCATGTCTCTCCAGCAGTCCTGTTTGCGCACGGACATAGATGGGCCCCGTACCGTACTCTCCGATCTGTCGCTGCCCTCCGGCCTGGACAGCCCTGTGCCCCTGGAGGAGTTTCCCCAAAGCGCACAAGACCCTTTTGGGCCATCGACGGCAGCGCCGGCCTCCATACCCTCAGCCTCGCTTGCCGACACAGCGTTCAGTACCAGGCCGGGGGAGGCCGCGGCGCGGGAGCAGTCCTTTCGCAAGGAGTTCAACCTCATCTATGCCTGCTCCCCCCTCAACTCCAACTTGGGGGAGGGGCTCAGCACCCGTGCGTCGAGCGACAGGCGTCCCTCCCAATCAGAGGGAGGTTTTTCTCCAGCCGAGCTCTTCTTCAACAGTGCCGGCAGCCAAGGGCTCCTCTCGGAAACCAGCACGGGCTCATTGTCACCGTTTACAGAGCCGCACTACAGCGGCGGTTACCCAGACAGCAGCGGCACCCCCCCGCATCCTGGCAACCCGCCTCAGAAGAAAAAGGCAAGCTGTCTCTCCTCCTCAGCTAGCCCTCAGATGGTGTAGCGAACATTAAACGTGGAAATGGTGAAATAGCTCTGCTTTCTGTAAGGCGCAGCAGTCGCAGATGTGCCCTTTTTAAGAAAGGGTTCCACTTTTTTCACCTAGGAACATAGAAATGGTGTAGGAAAAGAAATCTGTAAAAAGACTAATCTGCCTTCTGCTCTCTCTCCTCTATGCCATCTGCGCATGTCTGTTCTGTCTGAAATATGAATACTTATCTGTCTCCAGTTCTGAATTTGAAAGAGCTAGCTATGGTCGTACGGTCAGAGACAGCTCAGGGTTCGAACTCGTGCCGGGGGTTGTTCTGCACGGCACCTCCCTCGGCCCTGTGCAGCGACTCCGCGGTTGAAGACCGTTACCCCCAAGCAGCTTAGGGAGTAGTAATCCCTCTCTGTACCAGTGGACTGTCCCGTCTAGTACCTTTAACCCTGACCGTTTACTGACTTTGGTCCTGATACTTTTGCAAAGTATTTTTTTTTTTTTTTCCCCCCACTTTTTTCCCCCTAAGGCAGAAGGCCACCCTGCACACGATTAGTCTGCTGACAGGAAAGCCAGATTACCAGGCTTTATCTGTACGAAGTGAATACAAGACAGTACCAAATATGGTGAATATTTTCTAAATCAATATAGAAGTGTGCATGTCAGTATTGTTGCATCTGCATACTCTTCCCCTCCCGAAAAATACATCAAACTATTAATATGCAAGTTTTTTTTGTGAAGTTCATGTTTCATTTCAAATTTTCCAAGAGCGTCACTTTTTTGTTGCCATGACAACATTTGGGTTCACGTTCCATCATTTGGCTCGGTCAGGGTCCTCAAGGTCTGGTCTAGTCTGGTCTGTTCCACTCTCTCTCACCATCTATCAGCATCCGTCTGACCCTGGCTATTCAGGATGGATCTAGTGCTTAGATGTTGAGGGTCACTGGGGTCAGCCACTCCCACCCTTCCAAAAAAGCACCACCCACCCGCCTGCCAAACCTGAGCGTCCGTACGGCATCAGGCTTGGCCCACCCGTCATCCCCCATGTCTTGGGTTTCCCACTCGTTGCCTAAATGTGTGGGCCCCTCTTTCTGTGTGTGCGTGCGTGCGTGCGTGCGTGTTTGTGTGTGCGTGCCCCTGCTCTGTGCTGCACTTTTCTGTCCTGCTGTTTTTGTTCTTGATGTGCTGATCTGTCCCTCATGCTGCAGTTTTTGCATTTGGCGCCACTAACTGAGAGCCAGCAAAGAGAACCAAAATACTAACGGTGAATTCGTGCATGAATGGAGTGGAAGAGGATGCCGTCGCTGTCGGGACAAAATCCCACACGTGCCATTCTTTGCCAGGACTTTCCTTTCTTTTCAGTTCAGGAAACGTTACCGCTAACTTGTGAATGGCCTCCCAGTCCTGCCGCCTCACAGTGAATCAGTGTATTTTTTATTCATCGTTTGATTGGATTTTAGTTGGGTGTTTAATAAAATTTTATTATTGGAAGAACTGAGAATAAGATAAAAATGGTTAATTAACTCAGTCTAAAATGATAAAACAAGTGCCACTCCTCTTTATATGCGTCAAAATTTAAATTAGCGTTTGTTTTACGTTTTTAAAATGTAAGTGCAGTAAGCTTGGCTTTAGCTCCCTGTCGCAGGCTTTTTGCCCCGACATCGACCACATTCTTGCCCAGCGCTAACACACAAGCATCCAGTCGCTGCAGTGACGCATGGTTCCCTGTCCAGTCTGTCTGGCTGTTTCAGAATCGCAAATTTGGCCGTGCTGCTATTGTCACGTCCACAGCTGTATGTTTTCCGTGTCACTCGTGCATAGTTTCAGTGGGATTCTGGTCCATCCAAAGGACACCACCGTCTTTCTCATCTTAAGCTTCTGCAGAAAATTCCAAAATGGAATCTGGACCTCTTAGGGAAAGCTGATTTGGGCTTCAGTACGGAGTTAAAGGATTGGCTTCTATTTTAATATTATTATCGCTACAATTTAGCGGCAGCCTGAGTGCTTGTATTTTGCCCCCCCCCCGTGAAAATTGTGCTTCGTTGTATATCGTCTGATTCACACCTCCTAACTCGTAGGTTGTGTCTTTCATTGGGGGGTCCAGGTGTCCCTATTGGAGTACCGGAAGCGCAAGCAAGGGGCAAAGGAGTCTGATGGGGGTGGTGGAGGCGCAGAGCCCTCTAGTGGCCCTCGCTTGGCCTTGCAACCCCCAGCATCCCCCCAGAGCTGCCTCTCCTCCCCGGCGCATGCTCCCATTCCCCACATGGAGGAGGTTAGCCCCCCAGACCATGGAACAGCCTCCCAACACCTGGGGCTCCAGTCTAGGACCCAGGACAGCACCAGCTACTGGTAAGGACCCTGGGGAATTTATTGTTTGGTGGGGTTTTCATTGAGTCTCCCCTCTAGACAGCCAGACATGCATGAATTTGTGCTGCTGTTGTGAAAAAGATGGAAAAATATTGTGGGGGTGGGACCTGTTTCATATGTGGGAAATGTTTTAACGTTGAATACTCTGACAGTCGCTGCTCAGTACATTTCTGCTTGGTATTTTCAGTTGAGATTGAAAATTGCTTTTCTTCAGTAGTTATAAAGGGGCCCTCTCCTTTTCTGGGTCTGGGTTCGAGTTTCCCATGTAAAAGGAGGAGCTACATTTAGGTCTTGGGATTCATGCTGTGTGTCTTTGCAGGCAGTGCAGGCTGGTGTGGAGTAAGACAAGCTATTGCTTGGTAATCCAGTCAGACTAGTTTGTAACAGAGGAAGCCCCTGTTCTCCCAAACACCAAATGCTTTGCCACTACTTTTTGAATGCCTGTGAGTGTCTAAATCAGTCTGCTCGTCGCCCTGTCAGGATGGTGCCCACATCAGTGGAGCGGCTTCGTGAGGGCCAGGGAGTGCTGGAGAGGGTGCTGAGGGGTGGCCTGAAGATGGAGCACACGCTGAAGAGGACTGACATCGGTGGCAGGGACAAGGAGGCCGGTGCGGTACCTCGGGCGAGCCTTCTTGTCTGGGCCGCCTTCGCCTTGCCAAAACGCGGCGGATCCATGTGCACCTTTCTCTGTCCAGTCTATCTGGCTTTTTCCAAATCCTGCCATCGTGATGTCCACCGCTGTATTTTTGCAGATCTCCACGATGCGGACAGCTACGAGATCCAGGCAGCCCCCCGTGCTCTGGTGTCCCCTGCCAAGAGCCCCCAGCGGTACAGCCACAGCCCCTCCGTCTACCCTCACCAGGTACTTCTGTCACCCACAGGCTGAATTTGATGTCTTGTGTTATCTTCTAGACCTTAATCCACAGACCAGATCTCATGTACTGCCAATGCAGACGTGTCCTGATATTTCACCCTGGGCAGCCACACTGGAGTTTCAATAGCTCGCCAGGGGGATTTAAAGCACTGGTCTAGATTGTCACACCTGGTTATCTGTAGGGTTAACTCAGTGTTTTTTCCAGATGCCATCTCTCTTGTTCGAGAGCCACCCGAAGACTGAGGCACCCACCTTCCTGCACCAGAGCGCGTCGTCACCCTTCCGTGGCTCCTTCAGCCCATCAGCCCCCACTCCCAGCCAGGGCTACTACTCCCGTCTGACCTCGAACCCCCCGCTCACTCAGGAAACCCCATCGCAGCAGTCACCCAGCCTGGCACCTTGCTACCCAGCCCAGGCTTCCTCCGTTACGGTCACCTCGCCGCTGGACTCGGTTGTGTGCGGCTCCTCCCGGAAGACAGGGGGCGCCCAGCAGCACCATCACCAGTTAGGCGGTGGCGGCGGGCCCGCCGGAATTGAAGGCTCTCAGTTTTATAGTGGGAGCCCCCTGAAATCGAACCTGCTGAACAGCACCCCCTCTGTGCCAGCTACCACCACCGCTGGCATCCCCAGGTCTCCCTCCCTCAGCCAGAGTCTCCCCAAAACAGACGCCTCAAGGCTTTCCCAGCAGCCGGGGGTCCGGACCTTAAGCCCAGATAGCCCCGGGCAGACGGTGCTGCCCCCAGGAAGCCGGCTGCTGTCCACCTCCACCTCCCAGCACTATACTCAGCGCGGTGCTTCTGTCGGCCAGTTCCAGCACCGCCAGCTGCCAGGCTCAGGAGTAAGGACACAGTCAGGAAGTTACTGAGACTTGTGCAGGGCAGAGCCACGGAGGGGACGGTTTGGCTCTCAAACTAGGACTCGATCATCGTTTTTCTCCCCCCCTTTTTTTTTTACGGAAGCAGAAATCTCGTTCTTCATATGTCACCGCATTGGCTCTGTTCTCTTTGAGATATGATAGAAAACCCCAAATGGTCATGTAATTTTCAAAATTTACCATTACATTACCAGGTGTGTATAGAGACCATGTGCAAGCAGGTAAAGTTAGAGAGCCCAGACACACTGGTAAGTATCTGTTGTCTTGGTACTCCAAGGATTTATTACTTTTTTTTTTTTTTTTTTAATAGGTGTAACTCAAAAGTTTCTGGTATCGTTTGGCTTCTGACCAGATCAGTCCTGCCGTGACAGAGGGTGTTTTATTTGTGGAATTGTAACAATACCGACAAAATTTATATTCATATCATCCGTTATAATGATGCAGGTGTGGGGGGAAGACGGGAAATGAAATGTTTGACAAGACTGACTCCCTAAGATGATCATTCCATATGATTCCCAGCCTCTGTCCCCTCGCCTAAATGACGCAAGACCTCTGTTTTCAGGATCTGTAATTGTGTTTAAGTTGATCTTATTTTAATTTCACTTATAACAATTCTAGGCTTGGTATATAGTACTTGACCCATACAGATCTTATAATCCATGGTGCTGCGGTTTATTTTTTTATTTATTTTTTTAATCCATTATACTTTCCTCCACACATGGTGAAGTCATCCAGTCTCTTTGTAATTGGAAATGGACTTTTGAGAACTGAGTCACACTGGTGGTATTTTTTTTTTTTTTTTTTTTTTTTTTTACAAACATTCAGTGTGCAGGAATACAGGGAGAGCTAATGAGGGTAAGTTTGGGGGGGGGCAGGGGGAAGCTTTTTTTTTTTTTTTACCTTTTCGGTTGTCCCATTTAATCCTTGACGATTGTGTAATTTTAAGGATTGAGTTTTTTGTTTTGTTTTTCCCCCCTTCTCCCCTTGGACCAACTCTGCGTTCCCCACACCAGCTGACAGAAATGGACACACACTGGTGAATGTGTTGACGGGGACAGCTGCTGTCTGTTTCGTTTTTGTTTGTAAATGCAAGTGCTGCTTCAACAAGGTTTCATTTTCCACAGAATGCTGTACCTCTCCTTTTCATTTTTCATTAAGTCAGTTTTGTCACCCGTTACGATGAATGAAACACGATGAGGTCACCAAGTCACACAACGGCGTAAAAGACAAAAGATGAAGAGGGCAAAAAAAAAAAAAAAAAAAAAAAAGAAACTTGGTGCAATCTGAGAATGCTGGCAAATGCTAACAGCTGTTCGGGGGTCGAGTGTTTGCACGGACCACTGACACCCCCTGACCAGACGGACTCTGCTTGAGGAGGAATGGTTTCTGGCGGGAAAAGCCGCTTCTCTTGTGCGTGTGAGCTGCCGTGGTACCCCCTGCCACCAAATCACCTCGTGGGGCCACCCCGACAAATGGCCGGTTTAATGCTCGCGTGACCTCTGACCTCTCCCCCTGCCTCTCCTGCAGAAGACGGAAGGGTACTCACTTGTAAACTGAATGTTTCTCATTGTGAAAGTTATGGCTAAAGAAAACTTGTGACCCAAAATACCAGCACCTTAATTAAAAACGCAAATGTGTATGATCATGTGTACTTTGTATAAAATGTGTTATATACTGTACGAAGAAAATATAGTACACTAAATTTGCCGTATGACTTTTCTTTTTGGTCTGGCATAGACAAGGGATTGAATCTGACTTCCCTCAGGTAAATCCTAGTGGTTAAACTCAAGAATCATTTCATGTCCATTTGGATATTTAGTAATAAGCAGGCAAGCATAGTTTCTAAAACATTTTTTTATGGAGATGTATTTCCAAATATGTTTTGCAGACATTTTATATTTTCAGGGATGACTGATGCCTTTTAGAATTTAGACTGAACAGTAGGCTTAGGACGGCCTCATCTTTGCAGACCAATTACCTATGTCAGCGTTGTCTGGACAGACCAGCTACCTCCAATAAAATGTGTTGGCTTATGAGAAAATATTGCCCATGCGTAACACTTAAAGATGGCCGAAGAAAGATAAGGATATGAAATATTAAATTGCTTTATAATAACAGGTGAACTGAGGTCATGCGATGTGTATCAAACTTCCACTTGTTCAGGCCTGTAGCCATACAACTTAGTGTTTCTTTGTGCAGTTGCACCCTGCGCACAGAGGCATCTGGCAGCAGCACTACAGATCGGGAAAAGTGGACAGCATATGTAGCAACCCAGAGCTCCTCATAAATGTTAGTCTGCCTATCACCTCATAGCATGTTCTCTTGGGTACATTGGACCTTCTCAGAATGCTGTATCACTAGTTTCTGTGCTGCAGAGTGGAGAACCTCATCTTTGTGGGTATGCTAGTAGTGCCAGATAGTGATGGGTCCTCCTTTGTGGTAGGCAAAGGAAGGAAACTCAGAGGAAGCCAGAGGCGTGGGCACTCATCTCATTTAATGGGCAGCTTTGATTGGCCGTTGGATGTTTGAATGCAAATAACATGGCAATGGCTGAAAGGATGGAATGTGGTCACTCGTTCTGCCTCGCTACCCAATCCAGCTGTAGGCTCAACATTCCCTCTTTGGGTTCTCCCGGTACACAACCCGGTATCCACACTCTGTTTGGATCCGCTGACACTCCATAGGCCAGGACGTGGGCTTCTTCAGCCTGTAGGTTTGAAAATAGCTTGTCAGAACATTCGCATGTGCAAATGCTTTATTAATTTTTGTACTGAACCAATGAGATACTGCCTCAGAATCACCATAATTGTCCTGAAATAGCTTCTTGTCTCCGAAAGGATTTCATTGTCATTTTACCAAGCATCACACTGCTGTGAGAAGGTTCCTTGACTCACGAGAGGCAGCTGAAGCCAGAGTTGTGACAATAACACTTCTGGCAGCCCACAATGTAGGTCTCCGCAGGCCTGTACAGTCTGTCCTGGTTGAGGCACACACCTGACAGGTAAGATGAAAGGGCACTTTCAAAACCAGGTAGTCAAAGCAAGTCACTTGAATTCCAGTAATTATGTAGATGTACAAGAAGCACATGACATTTTGGATGCTTCATTCTCAAGGTAAACAATCATCCTGTTTTAATGTGCAAAAACACCCAGTAATGTGTATTAATAGTACACTAAAAAGTTTTGTAGGTATAGAATGAACCAAGCTTGGTGCATGATGCAAACTTGGCTAAGGATAATGGGAATACCCTTTTTAATTTGTTTCTATTCAGGTTTAAACGTGATGAGATCTCGGTGATGGGATTTCAAAACAAACTACTGGCTAAGTTTGGAAACCTAACTTTCTTAATTCTGCCTGTAACCAGGTGCTGCACTTTCTTCTGCTGTGACAAAAAAGATTACCACTAGAGGGAGCGCTAACACCAATCAGGATGCATAACTGAGGGCTCTAATAATAGCAGGCGTTGAAATAGATGCACTCGTAATTGACAGCCAACCATCCATTCTGCACGACCCATTGAACCTGGGATCTGCTGAAATCTTCTCACTAAAGAGCTGTTGATTACAAAGGTCCGAATATTGTCGAGAACCCCCAAACCTGAAGCACCCACTCCAAAGGGGAAGCCAAAACATACTAGTGAGGCTAAAGTTAAATGAAGTCAAACAGATGCAATGTTATCTGAAAAGGCTGTTTTTTTACTGCATAGATTGCAGAGTGAGCTCCTGAACTGTTTTTGTCAGCTTCAGTTGTTTTTTTTTTTTTTTTTTAAGAATTAGCATATTCATAATGGCATTACTATATTTTTAAGCATTTCCTTTAAATTATTTAATTCGGCATATCATGTTTTAAAAAAACTCAATGAAATGGGATTAGTATTTTAAATTGTGTACATGACTGTCAAATTAATACAATGTACAGTCTATGTTTCAGAGAAAATATATCAGGTGGCTAAACTGAAAATTACTCACTGCTTTTCCATATGGGGGGGCAAGCAATCTTTACTTCCTGGCAGTCAAGAAACCTTTTATTTCTTTCCACGAGCCAAACGGCTTTCCTGTTGAAGTTCCGAACCGCTGAGCTAGAACATGGAAATAGATTCTTACCTGAATGATGCAAGATGGCTCCTTCAGTTCCTCCATCAGTGCATATGAGCTGGAGAATGAAGTAGGCAGCCCACAGCTTGGCCAGCAGCCTGGGTGAAAATGCAAGACTCACACCCATGCTGATTTGAACCATCCACGTTGTCCTTGCTGGATGGTTTTGAATGACTCCTAATCTTAAAGGGACTGAAGGTTTTTATCTAAATGTTGTCTACAGATATCCAGCTCTCTGCTGGAACTTGCAGTGACAGGGCTGAGGCATTCGGGGAGTCTCTCTCCTTTCACATACATTCCTCTTTTCTCAACTCACAGGTGGAAACTGCAGACTTTTATATGTCTGTAAACACCTGCTTACAGAACTTAACCAGAAATGGCCTTGTTTTCTCTTGCACCCCTCATTTTCTTTCTCTTTTTCCATCGGCATGTTATTCTGCCTTCAGTATAGTCTTCCCATTCCTTCCATTTTCCTTCTGGGATTTCAGGCTTGGCCAGTATGGGGAAGAGTTCCTGTAAATATTTTCATATTTTCTGTGTCATTTGGTTTTATGAGCTAATCTCTCCTCTTGGAATGTGAAACATTGGCTCCAAATGACTGGCGTTCACCTGGCATGTCCCAGGGGGGATGGGGGGGGGGGTTTCCTCTGCATTTACAGCCTGCGTTCTTGGTTTCACAAAGACTGACTTTTTGGTGCACACTGCTACGGTACTATGGGGACAGTGCTGGTTGCACGTATGCCTTCTCTGTCATATTAAGACAGACAAACAGAGGAAACGTCCGTCTGGGTCATGGTATGGATGACAAATGACCACAGGTTATTATTTTTTCTCTCTCGTCAATCCAGAGCAAAAGTCATTTATTTGAACAGGTTGTTTTCAGTGAAGAAGGGTTGATCTCTACTACAATGGTGACTCTCTGGGAATATTCCAAATGAAAGAAACATTCAGTCCCAGTCTGTTTAGGATCCCTTATTCCTGTATTGTGCTCCGCTTTGTTTATTTTTCCATATTCCTGTGGGTGTTCCTGCACACCCTGTGTGCGTCTGGGCCCCAGAGTGAACCTGATTGTTTTGGCACAATCTGCCAGCAGCCCGCAGGTGCGCAGGTGGGCTTTTCTCACAAGACGGCCGAACCACATCGGGCGTGCATCAACCATACCGGAGAACTGCAGTGTGGCTTTTTTTTGGGGATTGGTCGGGATGTGAATTCCGGGACTGTTGCCGTGATGATCCGTACTCGGGAGGGAGACATTTTCTGTTTTGCATGTTACTGCCTTGACAGAAAATCAGCATTCTATCTTTTCCCTATGAGGGATGCTGTTGACCAAATCTTAACTGCGTTCAAACCTTAACTGACCACTATATTCAATTGCACTTCTCCATGGTCGCACTAAATGATCGATTACTTCCGGAGCGCTCTCCAGCTGGCCAGTTCTGTAAATTAATTTCTATCACCAGTGCCGCTTTATGAAATTGAGCATGTCACCTTTTTTATATCTCCAATAGTCTGTCTGTCCTTTCAAGACCATTTTCTCTTTGGGCATGAGGAATTCACACAAACGTCCCACCTGTTTAGAAGTGATTGCCAAGTCCATACTGTGTACCTCTGCTTGCTACATTGACAGTATGAACCCGTGCACAATTAACTGTGTTTATTCCCTTCTTGGTTAAATAATAGCTAGTGGAAGGACCACACAGGCAAAAGAGGCAACTCGGCCAGAAATCCAGCACCATAAGAATCTGGAGACACCATAAAACCAGTGGATCTGCCAGTGGTTTTCATCTGCTGTATAATATTCCCAAAAGGATTGGCTCATCCAGGCTTTGCTGACTCTCTCAGTGTCTGCTTCCAGAGCTCCATTTTACCGCCTAAGGAGTGTGAGACAACACGATGGCCGGGTCCTGCCACCACCCCAGTCTGGCTCTGGCAGCTTGGCTGTGGGACCTGTAAGCCTGGGGGGGGGCCCTTTTCTACTGCTGGGCCTTGCTGGACACAATGCAGGGTAGGAAGTGGCCTTTGCAGCCAAAGCACTAGGCTGCAGAGTACCCAGCCATCTGTGCTTCTGCTTTCCTATTTCTCCATCTCTTTCTTTCTGTGAAATTGCTCTGTTTTTCCCCCCCATTGTCATGCTGTCCCAGAATTCCAAGCAAGCTCCACTCTTTCAAGCTCCAGTAATAGGAGGAAGACACAGGACTGACAGGAGAAGGTGGATAAGGGAAGGCCTGGTAGTGGATGCAGTGGGACAAGTGAATTCCCAGCTGTTTCATTTCCCCCAAATGTGACCCTGGAGTTCCCCTTGAGGATCTTCTGTTCCTGCCCCAACTAATCACTTCGGCTGCTCCCTGAGCCAAGTGTCACCCAGGGCAACAGAGGATGATGCCCTGGGAGGGTGGGCATTTTTACTTTTTACCACTGCTGGCCAATGCAGCAGTTACATTGCACAGCACATCATTTTATCCCCCTTCCCTCCCCCCACCCCACCATCTATTTTTCTGTGTTTCCTTGGCTAAATATAGATGAGTGCCAACTGATTCACTGAAGTGGAAAGATTTGCACTGTGTGCCAGGAGATATGGCTGGGAATTAAGATTTCCTGTCTTGATTTTTGTTTTGTTTTTTTTGTTTGTTTTTTTTTTTTTTAAAAATAAACTACACAGTCCTCTGCTAGCTAAATTGTGGTTCCAAACAACCTAGAAAAATCAAAAATTTCTGAATAGAGAAATAGTCTTTTTGTCTTTCCTTTTGTGTTGTGCTTTTAATTCTTGGCATATTATGGTTGATTGGTTCATACCTAAGAATTCTGGGATGGCAGCGCAGAAGCAGGTGAATCTAGGCTGTTTTATTTCTAATTATACTACCAGTCTAACTTGCTACTTTTTTTTTTGGTTTTGCATAATATGTTTTCCTGTGATGCTTGAACATGAAAAGCACATTATAATATACAAAATGAAACAGAAGAATCAAAGCCATGTTTGATAAAACGTTTCTCCATAAGGGAAAACTGAATTTTCTAAAAATCTGTGAATGCAATCAAAAAAACAAGAGCCCAAAGTCTTGTATTTTCCTGGGTTCCGTATGGTTAAGGTTAGGGCTGCGTAATGGTTAGGGTTGTCATAGTTAGGGTTAGGGTTAAGGTTAGGCCCACAGAACTGAATGGAAGGTCACCTCAAGGTTAGAAGCACAAATGTGTGTTTGTGTATATGACAGTTCACATAACTAAAAAAGTCAAGACAAGATCCAGCTGGAGATCCCATTGAAGATGAGTCCTTGGTAAGTGTGTATTTTTCTTTAACGAGCAGATGAACACTGATTTATACCCACTCAAAGGTAGTATAGGCAGGCTTGCTTCACACTTCAGTCTTTCTGCTTCTCAGTGGCTTCCGTGTGTGTGGCATCACCTCTCCCTGATCACTTCATCACGCCTTAATGTTTGGGAGAGGGTCTGCTCTGGATATTCTTTTCACCTGTCACAGATGATGTGCACTCTGTGCTTTTATGTTATTCTCTCCATTCATACAATTTCTCATTACTGTCATTATTTTAAATAGTGTCCATGTGTGTTCTTTTGCAGGAGGACTCTGTATTGTAATGCTGAAGCAGAGCATAGCTACACTCATATAGTGGTTTTCTTGCCTTCACATGCAAGTGGAGCCAATTTACACAGCTTGATGGCTCATGAGAGCATCTTACTGAGGCTTTGTTTGGAAAGCGAGACTTAGTGAGAAGGTTGAGGCATTTTGTGACCTGAATGGGCTTTCTAACTAAAGGCAGACTGCTGATTGTGTTTTTCTATAGATGTACATGGATTTGATTAAATTACAAAATCGGATGCTGTTTATTTTTTGTCCATTTATTTCTTTAAAAAAAAAACAAAAACAATGATGTACATGTGGTGAGTGGCAATGTTGGCCACATCTGTCTTCTCCGTGACAGTCTGGTACAGATGTTTCTGCTCTGTGATGGAGACACCTTCATAAATAGTGACAGCAAAAAGATCAATTCAGCACTTGATATACAAACAATTAATGTACAATTCCACAGTTTTGTATTTTATTTGGTGCATTTGTCTGAGGAAAATTACTTCTAAATTTTACTGTTGGGTAGTAATGACAAACTAATTTAACAGAATCCCTCACACACATAAAAATTAGTTTTAGATGCGGTCAAACTGTATGTACTGGACTGCGTAGTCATTCAGCAGAGGCTGATTCACCTAAAGGGCATCATTTTCATGGTACAAAAGCCATCTCTGGAATACAGTGTGCTGAGAAAGTGGAATGCAGCTTTATTTCATTGCCTACACCCAAATGACCAAAATGTAGACCTGGTTGGCCTTCACCCAAGACCTGAACAGTGATGTTGCTCTCTAGGACTTTCAGTGTAGGTCGGATTCCTTAGCTTGTCAAAAAAAGAAAGCCTGAAATTTTTCTATTTTCTCTTTGGGAGGCAAAGCCGCTGCCATTTTTGTGCCCAAGACCTCTGATTGCAAGTCTCTGTCTCGACTTAAGCAAGGTGTTTCTAAAGATTTTTCACTGTCTCAGTCATTGTGCTTTGTACAGCATCTATTGAATGTAGGATACTTTTTAATGATTCATCGATGTGGCATTGATTAACAAAGTACGCTTACAAAAACAGTAGCACAGTCTGTAAACTAATCCTGGCAGAGACCAGGATCTTTATGAGTTACCGCAGAGATGGCCAAATAACAATTGGTCCCCACATAAAAAGTATTTTTGAAATGTTTTTTGTGAGGTACAAATTCCTTGGCATCTATGTGGTAGCAAAATAATTCAACCAAACTCATATCCATTTAACACAACCTTTTGTAATAAAACATTTAATTTGGCATTTCTTTACATGAATAAAATAAAATTCAATGATTAATAACTGCCTTAATCATCTGCTGTCCATGTTGGCACACTTTTCTGAGTATCACAGTTAATTTCTGACTGTGTTCGGCTGACCAAAATCCCTTTCTTGTCAATGAACCTGAACTTGTCATTGACGCCATCAAGTTAGTGGAGGTGGGGATGTGATCGTGGTAAGGAGAGTCATTTGACCCCAAATATGACTGCTTCATTGGTCCATGTTCATGTCGATTAAACTTAGCATTTTTTTTTGTTTTTTAGCATTCTTTGTCCAATAGCCCTGACAGAGGCCTTAAGGTAAACTCCAAGACTGGTAAGCACCGAAACACTTTCTGAGTTTCTGCCTTCAGCTTGTTTGTGTGCCCCTCTCCTCCAAATTGGCACTCTTCAACTATTTAAATGTTTTGTCTGGCCCATTTTTACCTAACTCTCATTAGCCCTGAAAAGCAAAAGTTTTTCCCTAATAAAGCTGTTATCTTCTCTCCCTCCCACATTATGTTTGCCATCCCATTTCAAGTGTTAATTTTCAAGTGACATAGTCGCATGATTTCCAAACCATAATAATAAAAAGACATTTTCAACATGACATTTTGTTGATTCCGGGAGGGTTGGTTATCTTTCTGTATATTTTTCAAAAATAACTGAGAACCAAAAATCCACAAAAACACTGAAGAAAAAGTAAGTGAACAACATTAATTTCTTTTAAACTTTCCTCATACTCCTCACAGTTAGCAGTAAAATAAGCCGTGGAAAACTGTTAGGGAAATAGAATTGCATTCTCACTTTATGATAATCAAACATTGTCATCTGGTGCAGACCACAGTAAGACTCTCCAATTCACCGCTGAATACAAATCCTCTTCTCGATTTGTCCCTTTCCTTTGCCTCACTCAGCTCCGCCAGTTCTGCAGTTTGCTATTGCCTGAGTGAAGTGGTATCTACAGGCAGCCATCTACATGCCAAAACTCCATGAAAATGTTGTCAAGGAGAAGGAAAATGAGCACCATACTGAGTAGTTTGCCATCTTTAAAGGTGGTGTTTAGCTTGTTTCGAGCAGGCCGTTCCCTGAACCTTTCGAAGTTGGACAGTCTTACATTTTTTTTTTTTGCCTCAAAAAGTCATTCATTTCTTCCTCCTGGTAAATGGAAAAATTCAATGTTTCCTGTTGATTTGGAACAGACATATCACATCCTATGATGGGTTTTCATGTGACTTCGAGTCACTCAGCAGGTTGTTCCTGAGAAATGTTGAGCTTCTGTCATTTCTCTCGAGGAGTATAGTAAACCACAACTAGAGCCCCATTTCAACAGTGGGCAAAATCAGCTCAGTCTGCAGGAATTACTAGAAAGATTATTTTGACAGGTGACTGACATTTTTCCCGACAGTTTTCCTAGTTAAAAAAAAACAAAACAAACAACTTAGCCAGAGTCACAATCTGAAGAATGTTTACATCTCCCAGGGTTGATGTTAAGTACCAGTGTATTAATACTTTCTATGTATGGCTGGGAACTTGAAATAATCTGTTAATCCAAATTTGCTATTTTCTCTATTGAACAAAGGTGGGGTTAAAACCATCTGTCACCAGGTATGAAACTGCAGATAGTTTACTGTAGCATTTCTCCTGGATTAATGAGGTAAAATACCACATAATATTGCAAGAAACCGTTACTGAGAATCTCACATAAAGTCCGGGTTAATCTTAGAATGAAAAATACACATGGAGAAATGCATACATGTGTGATTAACCAAAAAATCTGTTCTTTCTCTTCCTCACATCCACTGATTTTAATGTAAAACAGATTCCTATGCAGCTCACTTGATAACTCATTTAAAACATTTTAATGCTGCATCGTCTAATTTCACATTTAATATAAATAAATCACCTGGCAAAGGTACCTTGTTGGATGTATGGAATATGAAGAATATTTTTGTATCATTCCCTGTAGAGAAAACTTGTCAAAATTGAGTTAAATGAATTGAATTATTTAATTATTGTTATTTAAATCTACATCTGAGCATTTCATTTTCTGTGGTATAGAAATTGCTTATAAAATAAACACTGGCCTCTGTTTTCTGGCCAGCTCAGATGCAGCCCATAGTGGTCGATTTATATTGACAGGGAAGGTCTACAAATTATTTTAACAGATTACCTACATGGTCTTTGGCAAGGGTCGTCTCAGATGGTATTTCCTCGTAACTTTTTAAATGCAATCATTTTCCACCCCGTTGTTTGAATACAATGTTTCCTGAGATTATTTTCGGATCGGCAGAAAGCCTGAATTAAAATAAACAAGGTGTCGGTTTTAACTCTTATACTGGTCATGCTTTAGAGCGCCAGTATAACAACTGGAAGGGCCCAGGAAACAGGTGAGGAAAGGGGTCCCATACATCAAGCTTTCACTGGGCCCAAAATTCCAAGTGGCACCCCTGATCATCCTTGAGATGCTATTGGAAATTTCTCCCTAAAACATTCACCTACATCTCAAAACTATTTCTGAAAGCCAAGTGAGTAGCCTATACACTGACAAATGACTGGCAAATTAATTTTTTTCCTAAAATGTGTACATTATTTTAAAGCTTATACAAAGTTTTCATTCCCCCCGTACTTTTATTTCTGCTTGTGAACTTAGCGGGATAAAATGGACTTGACAAAACAAAAAACAATGTAAATACACCACATAATATCCTCACCTTTGACTCACATTCCATTCTGAGAAAAATCCATAGTAACATTAATGTCAGGCTTAAAACACTTGTTAAAGAAACTGTCCAAAAAATAAAAAGTGCATTGTCACATCCTACATGAATGACCTGCAAGGCTAAGATGTCACAGAGATGCCACACTGTACTACTACAGTTCCAGACAGTTCCACAGTGTTGTAACGGTGTTGGGCGGCCCAGCCGGGCTGCCGCTGAGACAGCCTCAGTTGCTCATAACTCCGATCGCAGGAGGACCGGGGAACCGCTTCTCCTGGCGGCCTGAGTAGGGTGCAGCATGCAAGGGCTTCGCTCTCGCTGGGATTTGGACCAAAATGAAACCAAATGGATGCGCGCAACAAAGGAAGGTCAACGTTAGAACGTCAATCTCTTTGTGAATGATCTTCCCCGTTACAAAACTTGGATGAAATGAAACCTAAGGAGCGATTGTGGGAATTAGCTTCGTCAGCAGCGAGCACTTGAAGCGAGCCTGAGACTCGCAACGTCCCTCAGTTGCAGGACCGGCTCTCCAGTGCGCTGTACGACTTCTTTGTAACCATGGAGTCGGCTGATCACGTGTCCTAACCTAACTAGGGTGCTGCCTGAGGATGGAGAGGGACCCCCGCAGGTCGTTAGGTGAGTTACCCTGTGGTCGGCAAATTAGTGACCCTGTTTCCTCAGATACACTCTTTCCTTAATGCTTGCTCCTCCCTCTCAGTCCTCTTCAGCAAACCAGCCGTACAGATAGGAAGCGTTAGTCAGTATTTCAGTCCTTAATGTGGTGTGCTGTCATTTATTTTCTCCGTTGTTGTCTGCATGTGTTGGTCACATGTATCTGAAGTGGCAACCACGTTGCCGTGCGATGTCTGTGATGACAATTATGCGCAACATAAGTTGTTTTTGTTCTTTTTCTTCTTTTTTGGAGAACTGGGCATAATTCAATCATCACTGTAAATAAAACAATACTGTATAGAATAAAGCGGCAATACCATTGTAATTATTTTCATTATTGAAAGTAAAAGCAGAAAGGTATTATTTTTTTGTTATTTCCCATGATCTGATTTTTGTAAAGCTGCAGTAGATTTTTTTCTGTACAAATTTGTTCAAATAATTGCATTTATGTAGAATATTTTCTGGTTTTTTTATACATATTTCATTCCAGTGGTATTTTACAAACAGCTGTATACATATCTTCAGGCTGCCGTTGGGTGTGTGTCCTGAAGAGGGCATGGTTTGGGTGGGGGGGTGGGGGGGCGGTGGGTCAGGAGGAGGGAAGGGAAACGAGATGCCGAGTGTGCGTCCAGATGGCATTTGCTGGAGACGAGGATCTGCTCAGTGGAACCGCTGGATTCCGAACCGCCGGTCCTTGCTGTCTCGGATTTCAATCTGGGGAAATAAACAAGTGTGAGATTAGAGTGACCAGTAAGAAATAGAATGGAAAATGACATGAGGAAGGAGGTAGCAGAAGTATAGTACTGGAGGAAAAAAGGAAAGAAGAAGAACAAGCTTAAAAAGTCATAGAATAAAGAGTTGTAAATGAAAAGGAAACTTAGGTGTTTGTCTTTGACTTAGTTCACGATGGAAGTGATTCTTTGTTCCTGTTGAAAGTAAAGTCGCTTTCAGAATTACTGCAGATAAATCATTCTGTCAATTCACCTGTAGCTTTAACAGACATGTCACACTGAACTCTGTGAACTCTGCACCACAATGATGTGTTTAGGAAGCTCAAACTGCAAGCCACTGGATAAAAAAAAGACACTCTTTCTATAGCCTATTAGAACACAAAGAAAATGGTTTACAGGAAATGGTCTTTTCCAGAATGTTTCATTTCCAAGTTAGCTTCTGATGTACAATAATTGTTGTTGTACAAAGAAAAACATGATATTGTGTAAGGTTTACAGTTTTTTAAAATGCATTATTTCAAATTTCCTTTGGAGACAGTTGTAACATAGGTTTAAGCAGTGTGATTTCTCAGCCAGTTTATCATTAAGAACATCCATGCTTGGTTATACTCTCTGTTGGGCATATTTCTGTACTAATATTGACCGGATTCCTATTGAGCAGTGTCTCCAAACTGAATATTCATCGTCCAGTTTGTATGTTCGCATGGTTCCCGCGTCCTGACTCTACATACTTCCTGCCATAGGCTCTGGATCACTGCATCAATTCAGACTGAGGATGGAGCATATATTAATATTTATTACTATGGAAACTGTAAGATAATTGCTATAGAGTATAGGCTATAGGTGCTGAACTTGCTGCTTGGTGCATTTTAAACCCAAACTGCATCCAGCCTCTTTTTGAACAGCTAATTTCCCAGCACGGCAGTGTGTGTTTGCCAGTTGAGTGCCCTCCCTGTAGCATGGTATTCAACCTGGTCAAAAAGGAGAGAGACCCAGCGATTTTAAAAAAGCTGTTTTTGCAGTCCTTGACTTAGCTGCTTGCCATCTTGTGAAATGGCATGAAATATCCCCGTTTTCAACATGGTCAGGGTGTTTCTGCTGAAATGCGCGCAGCACTAAAACAGTCTTTCTGGGTTTACATTCGGTCCGGACTTCGCGATGTCCTGAGAAGGTTTCTGCTGAAAGCTGACAGATGTGTTAGACCCAAAAGGTCATCCTTCAGGCTGTATTTCACTGCTCAAAGCTCATCTCCTCTTTCTTTTTTCATTTCATCATAATCTACTGCTTTTCATCTATCCATTTGTTAGCTACATTCCGAAAAGGCTTCTATGCTTAACTTCTGTACTTAATCTCCAGGATCCACCTATCTTGTTCTTCTCCAGGCCACAGGTAGCTGGGTACCAAAAACCTGTGTTAACTTACTTAGTTACTTATTAGTGTCTTACATCTTTAGCCACCTGAAAGAGAGTCCCTCCCGCAATGTTAATATGCTTGTAATTTACAGTATGTTCCCTAAAGGTCTATCCAGGAAAAGGACCTATTTTTATTAATATAATAGGGTTTGTTATACACAGGAAGTGACACTGGTCTCTCTACACTTAGTAAAAAGTATGAGACTTTTCAAGGAAAATGTACATAAGTTAATTCCAACTGGGTTGAAAAAGTAAATGAGTCATTAAGTGGGGGAAACGTAAAAGGGCAGACTGCAGATGTAAAATATGACTCGCGGAGGGAAGTCTATAACTCAGTATACGTATCTTCAGGCTGTTTTGATGTGTGTCCTGAAGAGGAGATGGTGTGGGTGGCAGTCATCTCTCAGTCTGAAAACACAAACCAGAACATACTTCCGCATCTACCCTGTTCCGGTTTGGGATAATATGCTTTTACTAAATCGAAAGCAGATGAAACAAAGCAACAGCTTCATTTAACCTAAAAGCTATGTAAATTATTACCTGCAGCTGTCCTAACATTACATCTATTACACATTTTTAAACTTGATCTATGACACAGATTAAACACACATTAGTCATACATTATGTCCAAATAGCTAAAGTACTATTCATATCATTGTGAATATAATCTTTAACCCAGAGGAATTCAGAATAAAATTTAGATAGTTTTTTTGTAAAGCAGCTCGCTGAACACACACACACACACACACACACACACACACACACACACACACACACACACACACACCAGTTCATTACTAGTCATTGTGTTAACAATTATAAAACACTATATACTCCACCCACCCAGCAGTTCCATCCTCCTCCTTGAAAAGCTGAGTTGGTAAAGTCTATGTATAAGGTCATAATTAGGTCATAATTATATTATTTTTGCTAATAGTTATCTACAGCAGTGTCAATTTTCCACAAATAAGCTTGTAGCAGCAACTTAGCAAAATTAAGCATTGCATCTTGGGAGGTTCTTCTTGTTGCTTTGAAGTCATGGCCATTGCTACGACAGACATTCCCAAACATACCAATAGGGTTGGACCCATACCAGTATTGGTATCGGTCCCGATGTTATGCTCTGTGTTCTCGTATTCGTGAAGAGCCATTGATACATAAAGCCTACACTGAATATGGGCCAAATGTTAGAGCAATTGTGTGGGCAGTAGATTAAACTTCAGTGCAAGTGTTTATGGTGTGGACATTCTTCAAAATTAAAAAAGAGAACCCTGCAGAATCATAGTGGTCTGCAAACTTCAATTTTCAAGAGGAGATTGGAAAGCAAGTCCTATAACACAAGTAATTTACCCCCACCATTCACTTAAAAACTTTGGGGAATTGTCGTGGGGGTGTCAGCGGCAAGAAAATCGTCAGAACGATGGGGGAGAGCACAATATATTTATTTAAATATGGATAAATGGATATACTTTATATACCACTATGCTGACGTTGTTTGAATTGGACTCTGCTTGTACCGCAAATACCGCAGGTTTGTAAAATGATTGTGATTGTATATGGGCACTGTAGTCATACCATCATATATTTTGCCACGTTTTTATCGTCAAACTGGTAACCGAGCTTCTTACAGTAGTTATTTGTGAAGGTTATAGAAGTTTTCCACAGCTTTTTTAAAGAGGAAAATTGAAGTTTTTTGTGAAACTGTCTCTGCTTGTTGAGTTGGCACAATAAAATTGTTGTAAATGAATTGTGAAAATGAAATAATGGTATCAATATCAGTGAGTACCAAACAGCAAGTATTGGTATTCATATTCAGTATTAAAAAACTGGTATCATTCACACTAGAGGCGACGGCTCTAAGACTACAAGGGAAGCTCCTCTAAAATGTCGCGAAAAAAATTGTCAAATATATACTGTTGTATTTACAAAGAGCGTGCTAGAACGTGTTCAACTCCATGATTAGTTCATTCAGAATCAGCAATAGTTTCTTGCAGGTCATCTAGCATGATTTTTTTCCCCATCCATTCCCGTGGCAGCCCGATCCATATTAAACCCCATTGACGCACAGCATCACTGGACTTCAATGTCACTTCAGAATATGCATTGTTTTCAGTGCAGCAAAGCTGGACATTTATTGGACAAATGCTTTAAAACGTCATTTCCAGGGAAGCTCAGCTTCTCTGGGAGTAAATGGGGCAGTGGGCTGGCCAGGATGCTGGGCTGCTGCATGATGATTGGAGGAACTGTCAGGGGTGCTGGACTTCTTTTTGATTGACACCGTTTTGGCATCAGAGTATTTCAAGTTCAGTCCCATGTGGATTTTTGGGAAGTGAAGTCGTGAGACAAGCTGCTACTTGTAGTCTGTTATTTGCTAGCGATACAGCCTACTATTTTCATTTGTACATGTCCTACTGTAAATAGAAACATAAATATAACGTTCTTGAGTTTGCTCCTTGTTTCAGTTTAGTAAAGTTTGTTTGTTTATTTCAATCTAGATTGCGGTTCAGGGAGACTGAGATCTGAATTCCAAGTCCTATATTCAAATCATGACTTGCAGGGCAACAGGGGTAAGCTATGTGATTTCTTGGTATTTTTTAAAGACATGGAGTTAGCAATACAAGCTATTGTCTTTAGTGGCAACAATTGAAGCTACATCAGCAGGTGTAGCGAGGAGCTGCTCTTGCTTAAAACTAGTCAAGTCGTACAGCCGCAACACAAAGGGTCAAAACTGTTTAAGCAACCTTGCTCTGCTTGCCACTGAGAGGAAACTGGTCAAGACTCTGGAAAAGACTCCCAGTTGGTATGACAGGGTCACAGACTATTTTCTCCAAAAAGAAAGGAGGGCAAGTGTGATCTGGAAACTGGGAATCAGACTGTGAAAGGCCGACCTGTAATATTTTAATGACTCTTAATTTTTCTCAGCTCTCATTAAATGTCATACAAGCGCAGGTCTGACCAGAGGTATAGTCTGATAAGCCATAATTTTAATGTATATTATTCATAATTAATATTCATACTCTTACCTATCCATTTTCAAAATGCTTATCTTGGTCAGTTTTTAATGAATTTACATAATACAGTTCATCAATAAAAGATAATTCACAAAACTAGAGTCCTCCTCGAACACAATGATGTCCGTTTTCATCCATAATATTCTAAATCTGTTCCTCCTACAGATCAACACAGAGACTTTTATTCAAACTGTCTTAGAAAAGTGTTTACCTGCATAATTAACAAGACTAACCATTTTATACCTAAGTACATATATTGTTTGTTTTCCAGCTTCAAACAATATTAATATTAATATTAATATGTCACACATTTGATGAAATGCATGTATTGTGCATTACTTCTAACTTATGTGCATTTGAACAAGATCAGAAACAGTCAAATTTGGCGTTTCATTTTTGATGTCACCAAAGAATGACTAGCAACGACATCAGTGACCTGCCCTTATCTGGCTGAACTCCCCTTAGGAACCTGTTTGGCCTGAACTGTCTTACGAACGACACGCCAATATCTTTCATTACTGGCTAGTATTCTATTGATTGATGGGGGGGCTCTTTCAGAAAGAGATCAGGTTTAAAAAAACTAAACCTCTCCATCTGCAAGTGGAGAACAGGGTGAGAAGAAGGCAGCTACTGAAGAGAAAGAGGAAGAAGACAGAGGAAATGGAAGAGGAAAAAAAGAGGGAGGCAAGCATTAGCCAGACAGACGCTAACCCAATGGGACAGCAGAAGCTGCTGAGTGTCAGGGAGGCACCACAACACTGCCTATACAACAGCCACAAACCGAACCACACAGCACAAAGCCATCAGGTAGCGTCACTTACCCTGGACACTGCGAAATCTGCAAAGACAGGACAGAGATCGGCATTTAGTTCATTTCTGTTCCTTGTTTGCTATTGACATAAGCAACGTTCAGCAAGTTTTTTTTTTTTTTTTTTGCTGTTAAAAATGCTTCTTTTTACTTTCACATGATAAATAATCAAAAAAAAAACCTTACAGGGGCAGGATGAAAATTACATTTAAGTTTTTAATGACACCGTAGAAGTCACAGGTATTTGTGATGTGTGAGACACTGAGATCCTTACATTAATCTACAGTTCTCCAAAATGGACTTTTCTCCACGTTGTTTAAAAGGGGTCTTTACACTCGAATCTTTGACCATGACCGTGACACTTCTCATAGTATGTGTGTGACTGCTAAAAGATTGGCCTGACCTACAGTATCTCCCTGCCTCAGGAGAAACCTCAATGCTCTAACCCGGGCTGAAAAAACTAATCTAACTTTCTCTACATCTGTGACTTGTACACTTGTATCTGTTAAATGTTTTTTATTTTATAGTTTTTTGTTTTTGTATTACTGTTTTTTATTGTTGTTCTTGTTTTCTTATATGTATTGTATTGGCACCAGTGTGAATGAAGCATGTAAGTACGAATTTCTAATTCTAATTATACACATGACAAACTTTGAAACTTTCGACTTTAAACTTAAACTGCCCCTCAGTAATAGATTATACAGAACATTATCACGGTTATCTTGTGGAGGTAAGTAATTTTGCAGAACACTGGCTCTTGAATTTGCTGAATTAACACTAAATTATTACAACATGATGCTTAGGGACAAAAATCTTTTTGGTCTCAAATTATAATTTTAAAATACATATCCCAATACTTCATTTTCTTAACACATATCGGTCAATTTCTAGAATGTATAAATCTGAGACTGAAGAAAATTATGAAAGTACACAATAAGTACATTTCCAGTAAAAGGTACAAGTCCACCTGCTTGAAACCATTATTATTTTGCTTGACCTGTATATGCTTGTCTATTGACAAAATTGGAAGTTAGGCTGATGGACTAATGAGTCAAATTTGAAATATTTGGGTCCAACCACCATGTAAGGCCCATAAAGTTTGGAATCTACATGTGATGTCACCTCTGCCAAGCATCATAGCTTGGGTTTTCTTTGCTGGTGACATAAATGGCAAATATGTGGCAATTTCAACCAATGTATCTATCATTATATTTCAAAAGCTGGACATTTTACAGTACGTTGGGCAGACCTTCAACCTGTGGAAAAATAATTACTCAAAACAAGAATTGTGTAACAATTCTATGGCCAAGGTGGGAGATGAAGGACCACTCAAACAAATGACCTGGTCTGCCCAGGCCCCCTAACCTCAATCTGATAGAACTTGGACAGGAAGAAATGGACAGAAAAGTCACAGAAATGCAACCCACAGATACGCTACATCTCCACAAATGCCACTGAAAAACTGGCAAGACATGGTGAGTGATTTCTGAAAATTAGTAATGAATACCTAGTGTTTGTGACAATGTGATCTAGGCAAATGGTCGCTATTCCGTGGAATCCAAGAATGAGAGACAATTTGAAATGTTTTTGAGCACCGAACGGTATTCCTTTTGTTTTCTATATCATAATGTCTCAGCAAATCTGCCCAGGATAAGTTGTTGGATAGATTCTATAATGTGTTTTTGTACATAATTAATATATAATGTGAAACATAAACAAAAACTACTTTTCAGCAATTGCACTCAAACTTTGACTGGTATCGTATGTAAATATAGTATACAAAACTGCGTAATAATTAAGTTAGATGAAATCTGTTTACATTTGTTTCTTTGAAATCCTGAACCCAAATTCACTGAAGCCTTTGTATTCATGTATATAGCAATATAGCATTGATGGGGAACCCGGGTCCAGTGAAGCCTTCTTACGAATGCAGTTAATACACCATATTCTCTGTTGGAAAAGTAGGCTCGGTGAAGACTTATTATAAATGCAACTATTGCGCTATAGGATCAGTGGGGAAACCTTTTTATGAATGAAAATAAAACTAATATTGTTTGAAAACCTGGTCCATTAAAGCCTTCTAATGAGAGAAACTATTACAGTACTACTTTACTTCAAATAAGAATTTATAAGGGAGGGAAGGTGTTCCAGATGAAAAGGCATTCTATTCTGTGCTCCTCCAGGGAGGAGGACAGCCCACCTTTGCAATGGTGAATGTGTGTATTAGTAGAAGGTCATTAAGTAAAGAAGCATGGGATGGCAGGAAGATCCACTCTTCAGAGAGCTCCAGTGGAAATCAGAATGAAAACTTCACTCGGTGACATCAGAGTGGGGCATTCAGATAACAAAGGGCTAGGTCACATGGTAAAGAATAAAGTCGTATGTAATATTTTTGGGAAGGGTGCCTTTCTATCCCACTTCCACAGTATGGCTTTGAAGTATAGAATTGAAGGAAGTCCTTCCGACATACATGTGCACACAGCGATGTGTGTATTAAACACTGCATCCACCCAGTTCCTGTAAAGAAAAATGTAAGTATGCCCATTTCTTTAGTGAAAAATGGTTCATGTTACAGACTGGACTATCAGGTGGACGAATAAAGCAGGGTTAGCTTCAGTGAAACACAGATAAAGATGCTACATTTCCCACCTTACCCGCTATGCCCCCCCCCAATTGATATGAAACCGAATTAACACACCCCCCCCCCAAAAAACCACATGAAGTGGTATGACTTGGTAATGGCACAGCTGCAGAGTGCACGGTCACTGGGGAGGGATGCAGTTGTCTTATCCTTCTGGAATCTGAACTGTAACCATGGAAACTTCCTCAGTAGAATCTGAAACCACGCTTCTTGTTTCCGTCCCTGTTGCAGCACCGAAGATAAGCACTTTCTTCTGTCTGTCTGCTCAGAGTTTTCTCGGATCCACACTGCTGTCGCTAACTTTAAACAGCATAAATTCACATAATGAAAAAACCTAATGTACTTCATACTTTAGAGCCTGGCTTTTTGCTAGTATCTATAAGAGGGCTTTGAATTTTACGACTATTCATATGGGTTTCAGAGGCCAGTAGCTCAAAAACAAAACAACAAAAATAAGATTTTAGTTTTTAGGTTAATGGGATAGTGTCACACATAGAGTGACATTAGTCCTGTGTTCCTTACCTTTGTTGTCGGCCTTGATTTCATCGTGCAGAAAGTCGCTTTGCCGGTTCCCCAGGACAAATGCCAAGAACGACAGGATGAGTGCATCCAGGATGCCAATGATAGCCAGAATGTAGGCCCAGCGCACAGAGCAGTTGCCCAGGGTGTATTTTCCCGTCTCCTGCCCACACATGTCCCGCACCACTTCCGCGTCCCAGCCGTCTGGGAAGATCATGCAGCCCAAGACAAGGCACACGGCTGAAGATGGGGAGAGAACGTGAAGCAAAGAACCATTAGTAAACAGTGAAGGGGACCGAACAGCAAGTAACTCATCTTACACCTCAGTTCACATCAGCAATCATGCAGCTCAAAGGAAAAGAGCTTGCGTCAAAACCAGTGCTCTGTGTTTGTCAATGTTGTCAAGGGCAACATGTATATGGACTATAATATGGAAACCATATAAAGGTTAGGAGAATGACTTAACTGGAGTTGATGTCTTCACTAGTCAGCAGTTTCAAAACCATAGTAAATAGAAAGTTATGTCAATATTTATATACAGTATATAGACAAAATATTCCAGTTAAAGTAATAATAATTACTTACATAATAATATTAATATGAAAATGATTGTAATTAAAAGAAGAAGGAACAGAAAAATGTTGAATTGTGTATCTCCAAAATAAGCCTTGATTTTCGTTTCTAGGTTTGCTTCACTGATTTTCCACCAGAGAGAATCATGGCTGTAGGAAGGGTGAGGTTGATAGTGGATGAGAAGGGCGGCAGAACGAGGAGAAAAGGGAAAGGAGTGGGACAAATGGAGAATGTGGGCAACTCCTGCATACATGTAAAGGATTTCCAGAGAACATTCTGTGTTTGTATTTCTTAATGCAAGTCAATTGCCCCCCTTGGGATTTCTCTGTGCGTGGTACCCAATGAGAATGCTAACTGCTAACCATGATAACATCCAGCTGGTCTTGCCCATTACCATCAGCACCACCACCCCGCCAAACCCTAACTCAGATACTGAAGTAGGTACTCAGATATGAATCACAAGAAACGTGACACATAATGACATACACCTGAAATTTCAAGAAACCAAGCTGGTGCCATTTAGCTTGAGTAAAGCTGGCAGCCTTGTTTTACTATAGCGACACAAGGCAGTCTGGGCAAGACAAAAGTTTGTCAGCTTAAGAGACACTGTAGCTATGTCCGTCGTGTTCTACGTTGTTCTAATAGGATCTACAGTATTCCAGAAGTATCTGCAGCAACCTGGTTGATTCTATACAAATTATCATCATCTTCAGACAACATTATTATGATGGTTTGGCTCCAGTAATACACTCCTTAAATTAAAAGACTGCCTTTACAGGGATTTGTGGAGACTTTCATCACAATCCCCAACAACTTGAAAGAGCCAATAACAGTCAATTTTTTTTAACCAAACTTCTGTGTACAGCAGATTTAATTTATGTGCTTTTTTTTTTCAAAAAATGCATCACTTTTGTAAACATATGAATCTTACTTTGCATTTGCCCTTCATTTTGATTTGAACGGCCATGTTTATCATACATGCCGTCTCCCACTTTCATGAGGTATTATAAGCATTCATAGGAAAATTCTCCTGGGACAGCAGGACATCTTCAAAACTTTGAGTACAAAGCAAGCCCTGTACAGCCCTGGATTTGCTCTTTTAGACTCTATATAGACTGCTAGGAACAGGGAGGCATTTCTGCATGCACTAAAGTGATAGCGAGGGAAAACGGTGCCTTTTTCCCAGCACAGAAGGAAATTCCTGTGAAAGGCGCATCAGATAATAATAATAGCAGTAATTTGGTTTTCAGTGGTGAAGTACTGATAGGTACTATTGCATATATCACATTATTTCTACTACACGTTTCTATTTTTGTATTCTAAACTGCACATACTTTTATAATAACATATGGTAGGTACCTTGACTATCCAAAAAAAGGGTTTAGTTATTTTATTCCTTGAAGTACTTAGGTTAAGCTTTTATTTTATTACTATTTAACGTCTTATGTCTTGTGCAGTTGTAACACAAACAATTTCCTCCGGGATCAAAAAAGCGTTTCTGATTCTGATTCTGAGGTGTTGGATCAAGCCGTCTTATACTGCAATCCGTAAACACGGCAGCAACTGGTTCTTTCTTTGTTTGCCTCGAGAAACTCGTGCTTTTGCCAGGTGTCTGCAGCGAAAGTGATCGCTTGCAAGAGCGATAAAGCTTTAAAATCTCCACCTTCATGTCAAAGAAGGGTCCTCTTGACAGGTCCTCATAGATTGCTTGATCTGCGTAAGGAGGAAAGCACAGTGCAGCATGGAGATACCTCAGGACTCGTTCTCTCAGAGCTCAAGAAATCTCTTCGTGACCTCGTCTGCTTATGCTGGTATGCTGGATGTTTGGCCCCAGGTTGAAGACCAATGCAGCAAAGCTAGTCCCGTGTGAAAGTCATAATCCTTTGAAGTTGCTAGGCATTTCTTTGCTGTCACCAGAATCTGTCTAGAAATGCAGTGTGAACTTCAAAGACGGCAGGAGGTTGGGAATGCAGACCCTCTCCTACTTATGTACAAAAACTAGTCTTGCTGTCAGCGTCCTGTGTTTAAATCACCTCATCTAGAGGTGGGATCACTGGCCCTTTTCTCGAGCCTGAAAAACGGTATGACCCTCAATTAGTTCTAATTGGCACCACCAGACATGTGACCTTGTTATGTCTCCTAGACACCTTTCCCTAATGAAACAATCAAAATGCTCACTTTTAATCTCGGTGAACTTCTACCTATCTATCTTGACCCAAAACAAGTCTCCTTTTACTTTTAAAGAAGTATAAAATGTTTGAAAAGTTAGATTACCTGAGCTATGAATGGATAAAAGATCAAGATTCGCGAATGGCTTTTAGAGGGTGTATTTTCATCGCGTGTTACTCAGACCCTTTGTTTTTAAATACTTAAAAATGTTATTTTACTTTAATCCTTTTTATTTTTACTTTGGGGTTTTTTGTATTTCATGGTTCAAAAGAAAGTAATTTTTTGATTTAAACAGCATTCAAAAACAATAAATGGGGTTTAGTTATCTTAATAGAATCTTCTGAAAGTACAGGATAAGTCTGTCTCTTAAATGCAGAAATAATTCTTTTTCGCTCTCTCTCTGGAGTTTTTTGTAAGCTGATTTTCTGGTTAGATTGTTTCCCACTAGACGTCTTTTTTAGCTTTTTCATTCCAAAAAAAAAAAAAAAAACAACTTGATAAGTGCATCAGCGGAATTGGATAGATTTTACCCCCCTGCAAAAAGGTTATAGGATTTTAACCACCTCTATGAACCTTCAACAACAGTAAGAATTGCAAGACAAAAAAGCAGAAATGTATGAAAGAATCCAGCTCTTCTGTTTAATCAACCTATAGGTTTAGATTGGGATTTAAAATGTTTATACAGGATGTCCTTCCAGTACTCCCACAGGCTATAAAATAAATAAATAAATCTTTCATAAATCCATATTTTGATCCAAGAATGAACCTTTATTACATGTACGTATACATATAAAACAAACAAAAACAATGATATCACTTTACAGGGTGCTATGATAGCCAAGTGGTTAGCTCCTGGTTAGGGGGTCTGGATTCCACTGTCACTGTATGTATATTTTGCATGTTCTCCTCATACAGTATTCCATGGGCTTGTTCCTGCAGTCTGATGACATGCTGTTAGGCTCTGCATTGCTGATAGTGCATAACTGTAAGTATCTGTCCTGCAATCAACTGGCATCCCATCCAGGATGTGCTGAAGAGGTTAGAGAGCTGTACCAGGGGACAGTAAAGTATCGATCGTTTTCCTGACAACTCTGGGTGCCCTTGAGAAATCGGACGCCGGGGCATTAATTATCTTTTGGCAAAGTATCTGAGAAAAAGAGACAAATGATTTTGTCAGTGATTTATAATCCCATGTCTAAGCCAGGCCCTACCCGAAGAAAGCCACATTTTTGGTCAAATTTAACTGTTTTTCGAACCACTATGAGCCCAGGACTGAAGGATGGGCAGTGAGTCTTTGAAATACCATCTCAATTTAAAGATGCATGATTTTTCTTTCAAAAGAATCATGGGAAGATCGGCAGCTAAAATGGATTTCAGTGACTTTTCTGCTGAGGCCTTATATAATGGATCAAACTGACATGTATAAACTAATCAAACAGTTTTTTTGCTTGTTTGTTTACTTTGCTTGGCACACAGCAGCCAGACACAACCCTCAAACACATGTGCTGCTGTACAAAAGACTACAGACTCATGTTACTGAAAGGCAAGGGTTTGGGTGTAGGATAGAACTTCTGTGTCACATCAATGCAGGCGATGCAGTTAAAGCTGCAGCATCACACTAAAAGCAGCAGACACCTGTTCAACTACACACACACACACACACACACACTCCAGCTTTGTGTTCCTCAGGCACTACTCCTCAATGAAACGGTGAACTATGTGCAATGGCCAAATCTGAAAGGATATCCTCTTATATTTACATATTGAGCTATAAAACATTTTTTACTATAGATAAATATCAGAAAAACTGTGCCCCCCCCAGACTCGGTACTGAATATAAAGCATGGAAGACAAATGGGGGGATGGGTAGGAAATAAAGCTTCGGTAATGGTTTCTATACAAAATATCAAGTCCTCGGTTTAAAAGTACTGAAAATTATTCCTTCAGATGTTCTTATTTTCACACAACACACCCTTTTCACTGAGTTATATTAACACCTCCAGCAGCCTATATGTGTACAATAGAAGGTTAGGCAAAGAACATAGCTGGAGAGTCAGGGCTTGGACAACAAATGGGAACATCCACAAACACAGCCCCCCCTCCCTCAAAAAAACATGCTGGCTGATGGATGATGCATGCAAAAAACAGGGCAACCATGGCAACGAGTAGGACTGAGGAGGTGTTGCCTACTAGGTTGCTTATTTTTCGAATGACTGTTCGTCTACAATTCTTTCCGTCTGTATCTGGGCACAGTGTGCGAAAAACACGGATGGCGGACCAGTGACTTGTCCCCGAGGCCGCCAAAAGCCAGAGCTTTCAACTCTGTATTTTCTGTACATTTTTCTCTGGCTTGGCTACTTAAAACACAAGAATCAAATTACATTTAATGGGCTGCTAATTGAGCAATATGAACTCATAAACTTTCATATTTCATACTACACCTTCTGCTCTCAGTGTCTATAAATCATTGAAATATCAGTTCCATGTCGCTCGTTTTTCCATAACAGGGAGTACTGAAAAATAATCCAGTATATTTATTCAAGCTATCCTTTCCAGATTTTTAAATGTCGTTTTTGTCCAGTGAAATCAGTGATTTTTTTCCCTTGTATTAATGTATGGCCTTTCCAACTACAGACATTTGTTACAGATTTCAATATGTATTCATGCCATCATTTTAGATAGCAAAATATGTGACCAAAAATTCCCTAATAGGCTCATTTCATTGCTATCACCACCAAATGTATTATACTGTGAATCATGGAATAGTTTAGTCAATACATAAATCACTGTAAAGATATATTTTATTTAGTACTTTATAAAGTCACTATTTTATTTATCATAGAGTTAGAAAGTATTGTATCACCATTTCCTAGCCACTTATCCTGATCAGCGGCACAAGCAGTAGGAGTCTTGAAGCCTATCCCGGGCAGGACAGGGCAGGGGAACACCCTGGACGGGATGCCAGTCCATCACAGGGCACAAGGCTGGGGTAGACCCCGGACGGGATGCCAGTCAATCACAGGGCACAAGGTTGGGGTAGACCCCGGACGGGATGCCAGTCCATCACAGGGCACAAGGTTGGGGTAGACCCCGGACAGGATGCCAGTCCATCACAGGGCACAAGGCTGGGGTAGACCCTGGACGGGATGCCAGTCCATCACAGGGCACAAGGCTGGGGTAGACCCTGGACGGGATGCCAGTCCATCACAGGGTACGTACACACAATCGCAGAGACGCCAGTCAACCTAACTGCATGCCTTTGGATTGCAGGAGGAAACCTGTGGACCCGCAAGAAAGAAAGTATGCAAACCCCACACACGCAGAGTAGAGGTGGGATTCAAACCCCTGGCCCTGGCGGCATAAGGTAACAGTGCTCTCCACCAAGCCACCACAGCCACCTAAATTGCAAAGAGCTGTTGTATTGTACATTTTTACCTATTTTTTAAAAGTGCATGAAAAGCTCATTTTTAAAATACCTCTGGTGGACTAGGAAATACAGGTCCATACTGATTGTAGTGATTGAATTAAATGTAAGCATGTATATAACAAAACTCATTAAAACCAGTTATGAGTGCTGATAACTACTAGTTATGTTGAAGAACAGAATGCATTAACATTTAAACATCTATTATCTTTCACTCCATGTTTTATCCAGAAATCCACAAAAAGAGGAAATTGAAAGGAAAAATGAAATTTTCTACAGCATAAATATTATAATTTAGTAACAACTGCAGACAATTAAATCTGGACTCCCTCTATGAGAACCGACTCAATTTGAAGTCATATAATTTCATTAACTGTAGGATATTGCAATGTTTGCAAAAAACAAAGAGAAGACAAAAATCACAGGAGTCGATTTCTTTATGGGAAGAAATTTCACCTTAATCAAATTCATTGATCTTTTACTTAACGAACAGCATGTTGGGAAATTTAGTTGTCAAAATTTATTTTAATCTCTTTTGAAATGAAAAAAGTAATAAAGATCTGTTGGTTTATTATGTCTTTCAGATGACAAAATTGGGCTAAAATTCTTGGCACTGAGTGCAGAATGTAACACAGGATGCTAGTTTAGATTTAACTGCATTAATGTTAATAATATTAATTAATATATAATTAATAATATTGACACAACTATTCAGTGGAGTGCAACCCTGAAACTCAATTAAAGAACATGGAAATAGCTTTTCGTCTGCAGTCCTAAAATATCCTGAGATTCAGTCAAGATCATAGCCTTTTTACATGTAAGATTTGGGGGGCTGGCTTTTGGGCAAGGCTAATATTGATGCGTTCGAAACTAAAACTACAAAAACACAAGGTGAGCTTATAAAAAGAACTGCCATTTTATTGGTAGAGTTGGATGGATAGAAAGGAGTTGAAGTGGGTTTTCTCTTTGATAAGGGAAGTATGACGATATCAATGTTGTTACCATGCAGAGGGTCAGGTGACTGAAGGCAATGTGGGTCTAACGAAATGATATCTTGATGAAAGCAACACTGACACTGCTTCTCCAGTAATAATGTGCATCCAAAATTTATAGTAAAGTGCCACCAGAGTCATATCACATGGAGAATGAAAGAGTTCAGGCAGATGAGCACTGAGAGATAAAACCCCTCCACAAAAAGTGATGTGTGTATGTCACCTGTTCACCCTTGGCCATTCGCACGAATGAAAAGCAGAAGTAACCCTTCAGACTTGTAACACTCAGGTCCACCTGTGCATCTACAACATGCACTATATGTGTTGTTGGACATGAAGGAGGTCAGACTAATCTCAACCAAAATGCCATTCAGAAAAACTGCCCCTGCTGAGCAAAGGTTAAGAAGATTTTGTTCACTCCTAAATGAGATTTCCATGAGTGAACACTAATTTGCTATATAATTTGACAGTCATACAGCTTCATATTGATTTACTGGCTGTCATCGCTGTTTTCTACCATATTTCTGGCCACTGCCTATGTCAGTAATTTTATTTCCTGTTTTGAGGTGATGCAGCAAACAGCTGTAACACATATGAAAATTAATCATCATAAGCACAGTGGGGATCGATGTCAAGGTTTGGCTGAGTGATCCAACAGGGCAGCTGGGTAGAAAAGGGCACTCATTTTTTCTGTCATCAGTTGATTGTTAAGGACAATTGTAATAGCATCGGATTTTCATGGAAGCATTGACAAGTCCTGTCCTGCTTACCTCCCCCATTTCTCCTCTTTTCTCGCTATCTTGACAGATTCACCTGATTTGGTTTAACAGGCCCTTCATCTACATTCACATATCAATACCTTTCCCATTAGCATTCCAGACCCGGTTCCTCTTTGGCTTAACACAGGCTCATTTACATTCAAGCTGGGCACGCAGCACATTGTCCACAGAGGTACCATATCCCGGGAATTCAGATACGCTTAGGTGTTTGGTGAGGGACAGACTGTAGATGTGGATGCGTAGCGCATATGCATCTATCAGTCAGTGTGCATGCAAGACAGTGCTGTTGCCAACGGCACAGTTACAATCATAGGTTTGGTAATAGGAAGCTCAGTGCTTAAGGGCATGGCCTTGCAACCTACACGTTCAGATCTCAGGATGGGTCCTTCTGTTGTACTCTTGAGTAACAAATTTCTCTATGAACTAGCTGTAAAATACTGTTGTCAATATAAACATTGCTTAAGAGAAAAACATGCAGCTAAATTGATTTTAGTGATCTGTTGGCATAGGTGACCTCACACTTCCCACACCTAAATGATACAAGTCACTTTTGGTTGCTTTCTGAAGAATGTTTTCTTTTAGAAATTTGTTTTGTTCATATTTACAATAAAACATTGCTTTCTTTTGTTTTGCGGCCCTGTAAGAGTGGCAGTTTTCTCCATGTTACCCTTATAGCCCTCCAATGGTATTAAGGCTGTTAGATCTTTTTTTGACCCCAGCTCTGTCACCTGATCCAGTTGTAGCCAGTTTCCTTGAGCTTCAGATGACTCAATGCATCTGTTTTTTTAACTTCTTCCTCTCTTTCTCTTAAACGATGCTCATTTGATGTCATTACAGCACATTGTTGATGTCATCCCAGAAGGAGCTCATCACCTTATCACCTTATCTATCAACTGACTGGCTGGAAAATTGGGGGGATAACTTATTTTACTGGTCTTTTCCAGGTATGCTGTGTTCAGCAAGGATTAGAGATCCAGAAGCAACAGAGGACAGTCTTCACAAGACAGAAAGCTGATGGAGTAACGGGGCCATGAGCACTCACAAACCTGATCTGCCGCTTAAGTCCCAGGAGCAGGAAGAAGGAGGGTACTGAATGGACAGTGTCACGTTACTCACGCCAAACAGGAAGTGTCTGCTTTTTATGTGATTACAGGACACAAAACGCATAGGATGCACGCAACTGTTGGAACATGCTTTGTGTGTCATAAGACAAGCAGTGTGCTCAGTGACTTTGCTGCATAAATGTGATTTGGTGCTACTTTCTGAAAAAGCTATTCCCTACTCTCCTTAACTCGCCTTCTTGGTTCTGTCAGTGCATCCCTGGGTGCCACATGGTGCCAGGCCTTCGCTCCTAGTCTTTAGTGCCCCGCAGTAAAGGAGAGTGGATGGCTGACAGACGGTAGGAAAAGGCACAGAGGAGCAGGCTAGCCGGCAGACAGGGCCTCCCTGCGAGGGAGTGTTTAGAATCTGGCCCGTGCTCCGGAGTGGAGCAGCTGTCCCTCTTCCTCCCCTGACTGGGAGCGTCTGCCGGGCCGTGCTGTTGCCTGGCACGCGGCGTCGCCTCAGCGCAGGGCGCGCGAGCTGATTAAACCATCATCTCCACCCCGGCCGAGAGCATTAGGCTTGCGTCCAATCCCATTAGACGGTTTCCTCTCCCCAGTCACTGCACCGGTAGCTCCCACCTGCCCTACTGTGCCGTAATAACACCGATGCAGGTCATTTATCAACAGAGGGAAAATCTGACTCCCCCATCACCAAGACCAACTTTACAAAAATGCTACCTTTCGCGAGGTAAGGAGATGAGGTGGCCAGACTGTAACTCGGCTCCCCATAACCGGAGGAACTACCATCAGTTTTTTTTTTTGCCTGTACACCAGATAATGGATTAAACTTTTCATCTGGACAATTGCATGGCGTGATTCAGTGCAGTGTCGGGTCGTCCGATGTGCCAGCACAGAGGTCAGTGGTACTGGATTCAGTGTGTGCGCAGCCTATGATATTTTGGAACCCCAATTGGGTTTGGACTGGAGATTAAATCTGTATCAAGAGAACATAATGGCCAATGCACTTGTAATATGGGGGCCATAGACATCTGAGCTATTATCACATGATTAGCCTATTGCTACATCTTATCTTTTCTTTGGCATAGAAGAAACGCCATCGCTCTCGCTGCTCTCATCGCTCATTTCTATGCCATCACACTGACTGCCCGGCCATACAGCCTGACGATCAGCCCAGACAAAACCAAAGTCCTAACCAGCTAGTACAAGAATTCAAATATCTGGGTTCACTGGCCCAAGAGAAGAAGATCGCCTCTACCAGCAAAGTCCACAGCAGAATTGGCCAAGCAGCAGTGGAATTCGCTTTGTTAAAATGGTGCCTATGGAAAAAGGCAGACATCTCCATCAAGGACACTGATCCTCCTGTATGGATCTGAAACGTGGACTATGCTCAAACCTGAGCTGAACAAACTCAAAGTCCCCCCAATGCATTCTCTACGGTGGATCCTGGGCGTCACTCCGTGACGCTATACTGTAATGAACAGGTGTGACGACCAATTGACCAACGGAGGCGGCTGCGGTGGTTTGGACACGTCTCCTGAACGGACACTAACCGAATACCATACCAGCTTTCATGGTGGCAACGACCACGGGACTGGAAGGTGCAAAGATCGACACCAAAGAAAACCTTGACCAAGCAAACTGAGGAGGACCTAAAGAACCAGTGACTCAGCCTCCAAAACGCCATCACCACAGACCATCCGGCAAGGAAGAATGTCTGGTTCCTCCCAAGGTTTCTTTCTTCTGAGGGAGTTTTTCCTTGCCACTGTCACCATTGGCTTACTCTCTGGGGACCCTGGGCCCGGGATTATGTAAAGCGCTTTGTGACAGTGCTTCTTCTTAAAGACACTATATAAATAAAAATTGAATTGAAGAATGTCATAAGTGAGATTTGAACCAGTGGCACCCACAGCAGTATATGGGCTACAGAGGAAACCCCACTCCAGTACCAGCTAGGGATTGAAGAAGAAGACTTTTTATGTAGTACAGAAAAGAGAAAATTGGCTTCTGTTTTTTTATCTAACTTCCAGAACACATACAAGAACCTGCACATTACTACAGCCCTTCCCACAACCCAGAAACTGTTTTGTTTTCCTCTGCATTTCTTCACACACTGATGCAGGCTATCACACTACGGACCATCTCCATAAAAACTAACCGAAAACTTTGCAGCACTGTAAGCTGCCAACTCCATCCAATAGCATCAAGGCTATGGCACTAAGCAAGCCTGGTCCTGTGTCGGTGTCAGCTTCCGGCTGTGCCTTGGCAGTTGTCACACAATTCTATAAGTGAAATGAAGATCAGTCATGTTTTATTGGATCAGACGTTCTAATAGTTTGAGTAGTCAGGTGAGAACAAAGGCATTTCTTTCATAGCTGAGACCATAGTTAGTCTCTGAAACACGAATGGGAATAAATTGAATATCCAGACAGAAAGAAGAGGGAGTGTGAGAGCGACAGAGAAAGGAGAAAGAAGTCGAACTTCAAAGGGAAGCTCTGTTACCCAGGCATTCACCTAAATCTTCATATAACATACCACTTTACAATCTACCTGTTGTTCCAAAAAAACATGAAGAATGCAGCCTAAGTCTCTGACTAAATCCATAGCCAATTCCTCTACTGATAATCTCACTCAGTATCCTGCAGAGAAAATGATATATATTTTTAACCTATTTGTTAACACATTTTAAATGCATAACTCAGTTATATGTGCCCCACCCCCATACACAGGAGAGCTGCCACTGACAGAAACAATGTCAGAATCGTGAGTCACGGCGCTGAATACAATATGGTTTCAGCTCCACCAACCCGGAACATAACTCATAAAGTTAAGTAGTCACACGCAACTGAAAACACTGATGTTCCGGTCTTTTCCGGACCTCCCCTTGATTGTCCACAGCACAGAAGAATTAATGGTTTAATTCCCTGACAGGCACTGCGAGTGGCTGGCATTATCAACATTCTCATTTCATTCCAGCTTTATCCTACTTTTTCTTCTGAGAATTAATCTCATCTCAGCCCACGTTTCCGGTTGCTCCAGCTCAGAGTTCCTCTCTATCAAACCAGCAATCATTACTTTTAGATGGCCAGCAAATCCTTACACAGCTGATGTCTATGAATAGTTTCAATTCACTGCTGACTGGACTGGATGCCACAGCGATGTTTAAAATGTCTCTCTGATGGCACTGACAAGAGAACAGACATACAGTATGCACACTGCACCACATCTCCCAGAAAACAAAGGGCACGTGTTGCGGGAAAAAGCACAACACTATAGAATTATTTCGGCTGAGTGGATGTATTTCTCTTGATTAAGTTGTGTGTTTGGTTTTCTGTACATATGTGTCTTTTACATGTATCCTTACATTGATCCTTGGTGAAGTCTGTTGACAAGAGATACCAAAAAAATCACAGTAATTCCTATTTCGGTTTTGCCTACAGTTTTACTCTTCATTTAACGTTTGCATCAGCGTCCGGTCTCTGCACTGATCTAGAGAAACTGGCAAAATGAAAGAACAACTTCCATAAATCAATCGAGGGTGTAGCTTGCTTTCAGGACAGCACCAAGCCACCAAACCGTTTAGGAAGCGGCTCGTTTTTTTTTTTTTTTGTCCCCCAAGAACAGCCCTGACCATAGGAAGGATGCAGCAGTCAATGCACCTCAGTACTCACATTGTACTTGTGTTCATTGCCACTCCCAGGTACCTTTGGCTTCTTCGCAGTGCTTGAGGCTAGTGTATGTGCAGAGCTAGTCCTTCTCTGCCAGGGCTTAGAGGATCTGAATCAAATCCAAAAAATTCCCCTTGTTCTCGGTTAAAGATGTTCAGCACTCATTAACCTGCCTGTACCTGATGTCCCATTTAGGGCCTTGGTTTATATGAGCATTTCTATAAATCACTGGACTTTTCCTGTCCTACTCATATCTCATATCAGTTCTCTCTCTTCTGTTTGGCACAAGGTACCTGCATCTAAAAATAGCAATGCCATTCCATGCAAATTCTATCTATTCATAAATATGACTTTACAAGGATTCCGATACTACAAAATGCATTGTATGAGAAGAAGGGCATGCTATGAGATGAAGAATTACGAAGGGAAAACACATATTTTGTAATGCTGCTTGTACCTTTTGATTGATTTCACTAAGGCACGTATGTATCATATGTCAGGGTGTCCATGTCTGTTTTTGTAGATTTGGAAACGATATTCTACAAGAACATTTTTTAATTCATTTATGCCAGCAGTCAATTAAATATTACAAAAAAAACATCTATAAGGCAAATGATTATGAAGTAAACAATCAGATCATGGAAAAGTGTACAAGGATATCTCATCAGCAATGTGAGAAAATCTCCTTACTGAAAGGCAGACGGGTATAATCTGAAGTCTGGAAAATTTCCCAGATCTGTACCCTGTTATGTCAGTCTCTCAAACTTGACCTTTCTGGCAGCAAAGGAGGAAAACTCAATAAGCTCTGCCGGCGTGTAGGAAAAGGGCACCATGCTTACAGAGATGGCCTTGCACACACCGCTACCTTTTCACTAACGGATGTTCTCAAAAATAACATTCCTAAAACAAGAAATAAATGTATATGTGGCTCTGTTTTTGCCCTGGCCCTGTGTGTAAAGTTTGCATATTCTCTATCTGTTTGTACAAGTCTCCTCAGGGAAGGGTTCCTTTGTTTTGTAGTTAAGTCACTAAAAGGCCATTTCTATACTGTGTGTGTGTGTGTGTGTGTGTGTGTGTGTGTGTGTGTACCGTGTTGTGGGGACAAAATGTCCCCAGGAGGTAATAAAACCTGACATTTTTACCTTCTGGGGACATTTGTTGTGTCACCTCAAAGGAAAACTCAATTTTTTAAAAATCTGTGAACACAATCAAAAAAATCAAAAGAGGCAAAAGTCTTGTATTTTGTTAGGTTACTTATGGTTAAATTTAGGGCTGGGTAAGGGTTAGGGTTGTCAGTGTTAGGGTTAGGATTAGGCCTGTAGAAATGAATGGATGGTCCCCACAAGGGGACAAGAAGTACAAACGTGTATGTGTATGAGTGTATGACCCCCCTTATGTTTTTCCATAGGCAGTAATGGAAAATCAATGAGTGGATATTGATTCTATATTGTCTGATCTTCATTGCAATGGTTGGTGTATTTGCAGCACTGCCTTTTGAGGTATGTCACGTGGGAAAAGGGGTAGCAAAGATGGACTTATTGGCATAGTGAGTCGATAAACCCCAGGACTCGTGTCATGATGATAATGCTCTCTCACATGACCTGATGTTTGCCATCAACACTCTTCAGTTACACCCTTAACATATTCTGCTTTTATCATTTGCCTAGCCAGTTTGCCTCTATATGAAACTCTGAGTCTGACAGGGAATCTATAGGAATTCAGATTTTTTTACTACCTTTTTTTTCTTTCTGTGATGAATCACGGGCTTTCATTTAAATGCCTACGTCCGCCAAGAGCAGGTGCAGAATTCTCCTGGGCTTTGCGGTCCTTCTGAATAAGGCATCACCTGAATTAACTGGCAGTGGATAATGTGTATTTAAATCCAATTCATTTGCACCTTGTCTGTTTAATGAGAGGCTCGTGAAATTAGAAATCTGTGAGGAGCTACCATACAACCATCAGCAAATGACGAATACGTTGCACACAGGTACCCCTGAACTGACGTAATCTGAACAGTTCCAGCCGCACAGGCTTGACTTTCTGCTCCCATTGTAAAGGATTACATCCCACTAAGGCCGAGCCCTGCAGTGAGGATCGCGTCCCACTAAGGTCGAACTCTGCAGTGAGGATCACATCCCACTAAGACTGAACCCTACAGTGAGGACTGCATCCCACTAAGGTCGAACCCTGCATTGCGGATCGCGTCCCATTAAGGTCGAACCCTGCCATACGGTTCGTGTCCCACTAAAATCGAGCCCTGCAGTGGGGATCGCATCCCCCTAAGGTTGAACCCTTCCATGAGGATCGCATCTCACTAAGGTCGAACCCTGCAGTGCTGTTACACACCTTTCCATGAGCAGGTGAGCAGCATGCAGTATTGTGTTCAATAATGTCACCCTGTCGTCATTCAAGAAAAGTTACTGAAAGTTTGATGTAATGTAAGATTATTGCCACTATATTTCAATATGAAACAGGTCATATTCCTTCACCTTGTGATTGTATCATCTCTCTGACAAAACAAGATTAAAACACAGCAGAGCACTATAACATAGTAATGCGCCTGGGAGAAAGACTACTCTAAATACACGTAGGCTTAATAGATGATAGTATATTGTACACATAAAACCATCCCGAGTCTAATCCTACAGGATTACTGGTACAGCCACAAGGAACCCCATTCTAGGTATTCATTTAATGTATTTAGCCTACAGCATGAAATAATCTGCGCCACAATGAAGAATTATTACATTGCTGAGAGCAAGCGATCTAGATAAATGTCGTAGGGTAAATATAAATGTCGTGCTTACAGCACGATTTTAAGCGACGTGTTCCGGAGTTTGCATCTTTGCACGATTTCAGCGCCCATACAGCCCTCCGTACACCTCACACTTCGCCTGCGCCCGACGTCTTCCTCGGATCATTCTGCTTGCTATTGCAAAGCCTGACAAAATGGGTTCGATATTGTTTGTGCATTATTTGTGGCATCATCAAAATGTGCATGCTCTGCTTTTCACATTCTGATATTTTCATTTGACTGTTGTAACATGACTGCTTCTATACAGAAGACCAGAGGTAACCCCTGAAATCCTATTCCACATTGAAATGCCATATTTATTCCCAAATAAAGCTTAATTAACCGAGTCCTTCTAATATGAAGTCATTATAATCGGCCGTTTAACGCTGGTCTGCCTTGTGTCGGTCGCCTCATCACTAATCACCGTGTATGTGCTGTTCATTCAATGCAAACTGAATTTATAAGCAGTTGTATGCTGCATAATGAAGACGGGGGAAATGTACAGTGTTGTTCTTTTCCTCGTCAATGAAATTGTTTATCTGACTAAATCTGGTGGTATTTTTACGACGAGACCGAGAAGAATCTTTTTATTAGCACATCATCCTGTAGGTGATTTAGACAAGATGGAGAGATCGCGCCACATCTACACTGTTTCACATGCCTCAGATGTTTAATTATATAAAATATGACCATGATATGAAAGTCAAGGATTTACCAAATAAGACACAAAGCACTGTCATTTCACATGAATTACACTCACAATAAACTGTAAAAAAAAAATAAAAAAAAAAATTGAACACCTAAGGTGATGCTTAAAATACTGAAAAACGTTGTCCATTTTTCCCTTAAATCCATTATGGCAGGCGTACGTAAGCTTGAAGGCTGGAGGCTGTCCAGCCCTGACAGAGAGCTGAACTCGCCGGCTCGTAACGCGTACGAATGGCTGGATTTCAGCGGCGTCTCGGAAGGAAGCGGAGAGCCACGACGGCGTTTATCATGCCGCTTACCACACAGCAGCTGCATCCAGGCGCACGTCTTGTAGACGGTGGCGGTGTTGCAGAAGAAGAAGAGGGCGAAGCAAGCGATGCAGCCCAAGATGAGCACCATGGACAGCAGCACGAAGAAGGCGGCCGCTTTGAAAGCGCCGGAGGGGATGGAGCTGAAGTCAGAGAAGGTGCCATGGCAGGTGAGCTCCCGGTTGGAGTTGCCATTGCCTACGCAGTAATGGAACAAGCCGAAGTATCCGGCGTGAGGGGTATTTACGCTGTCTCCGATCCAGTAGGGCTGAATAAATACCACTACGTTTATGATGGCGAAACAAATTGTGAATATCGCCCAGAGTACTCCGATGGTCCTGGAGTTTCGCATGTAGTTGTCATGGTAGATCTTGGAGGCTTCTTGTGATGGCAGCATTTTCCCTAAATTTCCCTATTTTTTTTCTGCCCTTCTCCTCTTTATTGCCCCTATATCTTGAGCTCACCAAATCCGCTTGAAATAACGGGGTGGCATAAAAATATGCTAAAATGCCTAGATGTTTCTTTAATAACGTGAAGGTCAGTGCAGAATTTTCTTTTTTTTTTTTTTTTTTTGAAACACAGAATCAAATATATTAATTCTGCTACGATTGACAGTTTTATCCCCAGAAAACAGAAATAATTATATATGAACACGGAAAGTGATTCAACAGCGATGAGTAAAATCATATACGATTCCCCTCCTCCTTTCAAATGGCATACCAGCAGCCGAATTGGCATACAGCACACGTTGCAAACACAAGATACATTTTACGATAACACCGAGCACAGTTCTTTTTTTTTCCTATTCAGCCTAATGTGCAGGAATAATCTACTTGCTTTGCCTCCCATCAGAGCCTACACTGACGCTGACGGACAGTAAGCGCTGCCGGGGACCGCTGATGAATCTTCCGCAAGCAGACGGAGATGGAACCCACAATGGGATCATCCGTGAGATCCTTGCTGGCAAAATCCTCTCCAGACGCAAGATGTATCCTTTTTTTATGGTGCATATGAGCGCGTCCCTCCGATTGATCAGAAACGATGCGGATGCGCTGCCTCATGCGGTACCGGGGGCTGCGAGCGAGACTCCGAATCCATGATTATATACAGTATTTAGGGCGCTCACTCGCTCTGTCCGCTTTCCTCCTCTGCCCTCGTCGAGCAGAGTCGATGATGGCGCGTACACGCATTGGATATTGCAGGATTTTTTTTATGGCACCGTATATCTCTCCCCCTTTACAGTACGTCGCAACATTCTTATAAAATACGCTCCGCTTGATCATGAATTTCTGTGTCGGGTTACTATACTGTTGCCATCCTGCTTCCCTGTTTACCCTCGCCTCAAATCAACGACGATATAAACCATATAATTACCCTACAGTAAATAATATATCAGACACTGAAGACCTGGATACTGTGAGTCTGGAGTACTGGGATTCACTGTGGAAAAAAAAAATCATATTTCATATTTCAAAAATCATATCATGTTTTATAATAATTATATCTCGATATATAGCATTATGGTCACAAGTTATGAATGTATATATGTCCCTTGGATGTATATATGTGTGAATTTAAGGTCAGGGAAATTCTGATGCAATTCATTAAATTTGGAATAAATTGTAATAAGACAGAAATGATGTTTTAACGGCAGGTTTGTACAAAATGTTACAAGACAGCAGATATGTGATGAAAATGGGGGCTACTTCTGGTCTTTGAAATTCTGGTATTAATACATTTACATAGTAATATTGAACCATGATGTGTACTTACCAACATCAAAAGGGAATCAGTATATGGTGAAGCTCTTACAGATGGGGTTAGACCATGTCAAGTGAAAATGTGTTTCCAGCAGCCTATTCTCAAAGAATAATATGGGTCACGGAGTTGTCGCCTCAGCCCTTTGGGGTTTGAATCTGCTCTCTGTGTGTGACATTTGCATACTCTGGGTACTTCAGTTTCCCCCTGCAGTCCAAAAACCTGCAGCTAGGTAAACTACAGTCACTAAACTGCCCATGTTGTGTGACTGTGTGTCACCTGTGATGAACTGTCATTCTTTCCCCAGGCTTGTATACTGTCCTTCCTGGGAAAATCTCGAGCTTCCCCGTGACCCTGCAATAGAAAAGTGGTGCTGAGATGGGTGGATGGATGGATGGATGGATGGTGCATGGATTATGATTGGCAGAGACAACATTGATTAAAAATTCTTTTCTATTCT